>JAVSCE010005097.1:0-260839 GCA_032199065.1 Smutsia gigantea | reverse complement strand
CTGAGTGTACATGCCAGCTTGGGGGGGGGCTGCAGACATTCCAGCTACTATTTACATTCATTCCCTACCTGAAATCACAACTTAGTTTCAGGCACTGCTAACGCTACTCGGTCCGTCACAGAAGGAAATGCTTGGTTTCGCACAGGGACAATAAAGGTGTAATTTTCTTCCTACCTGGGGGCCCATGAACCTGTCCAGGCTAATAAACCCTGAATTAAAGCCAAGCTGCCGCTGCCCTCTCTCGGGAGGATCCGCTCGTCTCCAGATCCTCCCCGGGACCAACTGGCCAACCCGACCCCGCCACTTGAGCTTAAAGCCTCGGTTTTCTCACCGGACGCCCCTGACCTTGAGCATGGGACCCGGGCTCCTGAGGGTCAAATAGGAATTTTCTGGAAAAGTCCAGCCCAGTGAACGCGGCCCCTGCCCTCGGCCGGTCAGGCGTCACCCCCCACCGGGACCCCGCGTCCTCCCGGCCGGTCCCTGCCTCACCGCGCCGCGCACCCGTCTGCCCTCCGCAGCTTCCTTCTCAGCGCGCACCCGAGCCGGCGTTGCGCACGCGCGGTCCGCGTAGCCAGCTACTCGCGCGCGAGGGTTCAAGTTATCTGCGACAGTGAGGCGTTCGGCTGGCGGCTAGCCGGGCCTACCGGAGCGGCCTATTCTCCGCGCTCTATTGGCCTAGTCTGGAAGACGAAGGGCCGCACACGCCCCGGGCGCTCCCGGCATCCTTCGCGCGGCGGCGGCGGCAGCGACGGCAGCAAGGCAAGGCGAAGCGAGGCGAGGCGGATAAGGACCGTGGGCGGTGGGGCCGGCGGCGGGGAGAAGTGTGAAGGCGGCGAGGGACCTAAGGGGGAGTCGGTCCGGTGGGCCGCTGCCGCCGCCATGCAGGAAATCATCGCCAGCGTGGACCACATCAAGTTTGACTTGGAGATCGCGGTTGAGCAGCAGCTCGGGGCGCAGCCGCTGCCCTTCCCCGGCATGGACAGTGAGCGCGGGTCTGGGGCCGGGGACGAGGGGTGCGACCGACTTGGCCCGGGACCCCTCCCCCTCGGTTCGGGACGTCTTGTTTCTCGGTGCCGGGGGCTCCTTTCTCCCCGATCCTGGAACTCCACTCACTTGGACTCGGGAGCCCCCCTTCCTCGGATTTTTTATCCCTTGGGGCTGTTCTAAGACAGTCTGCAGAAGGGCAGGACCATGTCCGGCAGTTCAGATAATTCTGTAACAACGGCGGGTATCCTGGATTAGAAATTAGTCTCTTCCGCCAACTACAGGAAAGTACTGACAGCCCTCTTCCCCACCTTCAGCCCCCCACTTTGAGCGCCCCCTTTTTGCTTTCATCAGCACTGGGCCGTTGGAGGAGTCCTACTGAGGGAACGACCACCACACTCTCTCCTGTAGGAGACACTAAGTTAGACTCTCAAGCTCCAATCTTCAACGGGGACTCCCACCACCGGGGAGAGCCCATCCCTCACGTTTTCTCTGGACCCCCATCTCTGGATCACTCAGCACAGGCAGCTGCTGAGCTCCTTTCATTCGCCCCTTTTGCACCCCACAACGTAGTTGGATGTCTAGCACTTTAAAAGAAACCAGCAGTTTTCTTCTCTCCTTTCTAGACACACTTGAAATCTAATGCTGTAACATAAAAGCTTAAGAGGTCACTGAGTTCAGTTCACAGATGGGGCAGCTGAGTCCTGGGTCGGGGAAGGGACTTGCTGAAGACCCCTCAGTGCATGGCTGAGAGCCTGGTGAGCTCTCCAGCGCTCTTGACCCATTCTGCCTGACTTTCCTGTGCTGTCTCCCAGAACTGGCAGAGGAGTGCAGTCCGAGTTCTCCCACTGGCCCCTGGGCTAGAAGAACCTCCCTGCAGCCTCATCCCCCTTGAGTGGCCACACTTCTCTTGCACACGTGATCTCTGAGTTGTCCCACTCATGCCGACATCTCTGTGCAAGGTATTATACCCAAGAGGTATTATACACCTCAAGCAACCCTATTTTTTTTTTGATCAAATTATCATTAGATTTTATTTTTTAAGCATTGACTTTTTTTTTTTAAGCAACCCTGTTTTATACACACAAAAGCACCGTCTCTAGTGCACACATCTATAAGCAGCTGCTCAAAGTCAGATATACATACTCTATTACCTACCCCTCAACACCTGGTCACTCCATGCTAGTGCACACACATCCATCTTTGTACATGTAGCCTTGTCCTGTGTTGATGGCACTGGCTTGAGGCCATGGAACCATCCTTGTGGGGCAGCTCTTTCCCTCCCCACTCTTCTCCAGCCTGGAACCAGAGATACTTGAGTCTGTGAAAGCAGGCACAATGGTGAGGGCCCACATACCTGTTTTTAGGAATAGTCAAGTACATGTCTAGCCATGATGCTGCCCTGCCACAGGTAGGTAGGTGCCCTCAGTACTCACTGCTGCCCATGACCAAGTTCAGTGTGTTAAAGTCCAGGGAGTCCACAGGCCTTTCTCCCTTGTCCCCACTCTTCATTCTCATCTTAGGTCTGCCCGGAAGGCATACTCTTTAATTCTGTGTGCCTGAGACCCAGTCCTTAGGACTGTGGACGTATGGCTTTAAGGAATGAAGCAGACTTAACCTCTGAAAAGAGTGAAGGCCCAGACCTACTCTTCAGTGATACATTTTTTTTTAAACAAAAGTCTTTTCAGGCTTTTTGAAAGGCAAATGAGTGTCACCCCCGTGACTCCCAGTTCTACAACCTTAAGTCTGTCCTAGCATAATTTGCCTGCTGCCAAGAAGCCAAGGACTCTTGCAAGTTAGGAAGGAGAGGCATGAAAGTGGCCTTCAGAGATGCTGTCAGTGGATTTTCAGCAGTTCTAAGATGCCTGATGATAGAGAAAACAGTTCATGAAACCATGGATGGTTTATTCTGGTAACCAGGCCTGTGAATTCCTGGCTCATTTGGCCAGCTTGCCTGGGGAGCCCACGGACCCCCATTGTACTCTGCCTTTATTCTCTTGCACCCCTCGCCTGGACCGGTTGCCTCTGTGAGAGCCAAAGACTGTGCTCCTTTAATTGTATATCCATATTGAATTTTAAGAGCAGTCCTCCTGTTATCTCCAGAAGAGCATCTCCAGTGCACCCACCCTCTTCTCTGGAGCCGCCTCCCCGCAGTCCCCTTCGCTTATTCGTGCTTCCTGTGAGATCCCTCTGCCTCATGTTAAAGTGCCCCTGAATTGGCCCTCTGGAAGTTCCAAGCTGGGGTACTAATTTCTGTGATCCTGTGTTCCATCCTCCCTTCTCCCAACCATTCCTCTAACTCCTTGAAAGCAACCTGCTTGCGGGAGGTTCTCAGCACTGAGTAATGTCTGGTCTTAACATAAGCATCTCATTCTGCAGAGTGACTAAAATCCACAGTTCTTTCCTCTCTTAATCAGACTTTGTATTTTTTTTTGCCACCTGTTTTCTGGATTTGCCCCAAATCCTTTGTGGGTTAAAGGCCAGAAGGGCCCGTCCCACATCTTCAGACATCCCCAGGAGCACTTGTACCTCACTGTGACGCCTCTCCTTTTCTCTCCTTTCTGCAGAGTCGGGGGCTGCTGTCTGTGAATTCTTTTTGAAAGCTGCCTGTGGTAAAGGTAAGAGAGCCCCAACTTTCCTCCCAAGGTGCCTTCACCACCACCCTGCCCCCTAGCAGATGTGTGGGCCCTCAGGTCTCTGGCTTGTGTTGCTCTCTGCAGACTAACAGTGTTCCTAGATGACATGGTGCTTTCATAGGTGAGGAACGTGTTGGGGTGTTTTACCTGAAACCTAAAACACAGGACTGAACTTCGCTCTGAGTCTGCCTTCTCAGCTCACTTTGCCTGTGACCACAAGCTGACCTGTGACATGGACAGAGGCCCCTAGCACTGAGGTGTTCAGGAACTTTCTCAAGGTCACAGAGTTAGTGAGTAGCAGGGCCCGGTGTCTGAACCCAGGCCTTTCTGATTCTACAGACCACACAAACTCAGTGTCCTCTGTGAGCTTCAAAAAAACCTCCCAACAGTCTGTCTCATGTTGTCCTGTTCCTCCTAATCAGACCCCAACAGAGGCTGCATGAGCCAAACTACCCACTAATTCGTAAGAATTATCACTGGAAAGAACCTTACATGCCACGTATAGGCCTGGGCATTTTTCTTGCTATAGACAAATTTGGAAACTAAATTTTGTTGGAAGCTTGAGTAGGGAGCACAGAATTAGAGCAAGGGGATAGTTTTAATGGATGATTTTGGCAAGTTCTGGTTCTATAACTCCGTCCTTTACCTCTGAAGCAATAGACCTGTCAGGTAGGGTCAACCGTGTTGACCTCAGGCTGTCTGGTCAGAACATTGTACCCTGTGGGCTCCTGGGCTCATGTCGCTGTTTGATCGGTAATTCTGCCTTTCTGCCCGGCCGTCTTCTGTTAGCACAGCCGACCTAAAACTGTGTCTGTTAACTAATAGAGTAGCCACCAGCCTCATGTGGCTATTTAAATTTAAATCAATTAAAATCAAATAAAGTTTTAAATGCAAGTCATGTTTCAGGTGCTTCATAGCCACAGGAGGCCAGTCGCTGCCATGTTGGACAACAAAGATATAGAACATTCTCATTGCAGAAAGTTCTGTTGGGCAAGGATGTTCTGGATCTTTCCCAGGCCCAACTTTATTCTGGTCGGGACTTCCCAGCAGTCTATCAGGTCACTAGATGGAAACATGACTTTCCTAGGGAGTGGCTTTGTCCCTTGTGGGAAGATAATCTCTCAGGTCTTGCTATCGAGGGCAGACCTCCCCCAATTTGTGTACAGTACATTTCTTCGATTCTGAAATTAATTCTCTTCCCTAATTTTTGGAGGCTGAGTGGGCACTTATAACTAGAGATAGAGCCACCTGGAGTCCAGGCTGCTGGTGGTCCTCTATACCTTGTCTTTTAGGGCTGTGTTTCCCAAATCTAGTCTTTTACTGCCCCTGTAATTTTTGCCATATCTGTGTATCACTGGAACTCCTCTTTAATTAATGAAAAAATAAACTCACCCCACCCACATACAACCCTTAGGCATGTTAAGTTTCCATCTTACAGTAATTATCTGTGAAGTCATGACTTGATGTTCTAGTTAGGTTTTTTTCCAAAATACGTTAAAATAAAATATATTGCAAGGAAAACTTAAAGTGTGAACATGTGTACTGCCTAAAATCACTGCTTTCTGCTGGGGCAACCACCTTGCAGGCCACGCTAGCTTCAGGGAGGTGTGGAGTGAAGGCACCTTGGCCCCCAGGCCCAGGGCCGCCTCTGTGCTCACACCCGTCTCCCTGGCAGGGGGCATGTGTCCATTCCGCCACATCAGTGGCGAGAAGACAGTTGTGTGCAAACATTGGCTGCGGGGGCTCTGCAAGAAGGGGGACCAGTGCGAGTTCCTGCACGAGTACGACATGACCAAGATGCCTGAGTGCTACTTCTACTCCAAGTTCGGTGAGCCTGCGGTCAGGCCCCTCCCTCTGCCCAGACAACCGGCCTCAGCCTGGGAGGCTCCACCCAGAACCCAGCCCAGAAGGTGCCCGGGGCATCTGCCGCCTCCCATTTTTCTGGCATCAGAGGGGACCCCCTGGGCAGTGCCGGACCACTTCCTCTGATCCCTTTCTTTGCGGGGTTGCGTTTACAAATCCCCACGTCTTCGTAGTGCTTCTGTTTTTTGAGCGCTTTCAGGTACAGTAAGCAGTGCAGCTGGCTGGAAGCCTTGTTGCTGCTCCAGTCAGCCTTCTACTCTAAATCAGCTTTTTCCGGCTTGGTGACTGATTGCCCTCAGGCTTGAGTGGGTTCTTCTCTTTGGGAGTGTGATCCCAGGTAATAGCTTGTCTGTCCTAAATACTCCTTAAGAAGAGCAGGTCTTGGGGACTGTCCGCTGCTGGCAAAGAACCCTCCACTTCACCTTGCAACAGATTGTCTTGATCCCTGCTTAGAGATCACGTGGCCTCTGCTGTCCGGAGTGGACCCCACGGAGAGGCAGGGCGGGCTGGGGGAGCTGGGGCCGGCACGGGGCTCGCTGAGCTGTTGTGCTTCCCGACGGAACTAGGATCCCCCACTCTCTGTCACACAGGAAGAAGCCCTGCTGATCATGCCGAGAGCTGGCTCTGGCCCAAGGCCCTCTGCGGGGCCTGGGGGGAGGCAGGAACCCTGCTGGACAGTTTGTGTTGGGCCGAAGGGTGGTTGGCATGCTGCAGACTTTCAAAGCACTTTTAGAGGAGACATTAACTATTTCAGCAGCCCAACAGGCTTGGATTGCTGGCTTATTAATAACAGTGTGGCTTTTGTTGTACAGGAACATAGGCTGAGAGGTCAAAGCACGAACAGAAATAGGGCCCAAGCTTCCTGAGTCCCCTGTCCATGCTCAACCAGCACTGGAAGGAGGCAGCACTGCTCCATGGGAGCATCTCCCATCTGGCCCAAAAGGCAGGAGGCCAGCCCTCCTGGGCAGACTTCAAGGGCACCTCTGCAGGCTGGCGTGGGTTCCCTCCTTCCCACTAATGGCCTTGGTCCCGGCAGCCCCCCAGGCCTCCATGACAGTCCCCTTCCTGCCCTTCCCCTGCACCACAGGTGACGCGGGTGAGGGTGCCACTTGTAAAGAGGACCCATCTAGTCCTGCTCTCTGGTGCTCTGCTCTAGAGGCCCAATACAGCAGGGAGACAAAGGAGAGGATTAACTGTTTGCAGTAAGTGCTCTGAAGAAAAACATCCATGGGGCCAGGATGGTCAGGGAAGGCCTCTGAGCACATGAGACTGGAGCTGGGACCTGAGGCTAAGACGGTGCGGGTCCGGGCAGAGGACTGGTCTCAGAACAACAGCTTGGGCGGGCCAGTGTGGCTGGAGGGCAGAGATGGGCTTGACCATCTCTGGAAGGAGTTTGTGCTTCCTCTGGCCAGCAGGGATCAGACTGGCCTTTCGCGTGTACCGTGGACCGGAGAGGGCAGGCGTGGCTGTGGCATGGCCACGCAGCCAGGTGCTTCCCAAAGTTGGAGGACAGATGCTCGTGGCCAGCAGGGCTGATCACTCCTGAGAGGAGCTGTCATCCCAAGGCTTTGTGGCGTCTGCCACAGCGAGCCAGCCTTGAGTTTGCAAATCTTCCCTACTTCTGTTCTCAAAGGTAGAATCCCCAGGCTCTGCCCCTGAGCCAGCTAGTAGATGTGAGGGACTGATCAGAGTAGAACAATGGTTTCCTGGTCTCAACTGGTGCATTTGCCTGTCTAGACCTCCCAGTGCCTGGGAGACTGACCCGCTTTGGGTCAGGGGTGGAGCCATGAGTTATTTGATGAGTGTCCCTGTGTCCGGCTTTGTCAGTGTCCTTGACCCTCAAGGCAACATGGGTATGTGAGGGAAGGACTGTCACAGTCCATGTACAGTTCAGGAAACAGGCTCTGAGGCCTGGGTCTCAGGGGTCCTAGGCCAGGACTGGACACGCGAACCCCCTGGCCATCCTTGTCACACAGCAAGCCTGGCCTGGGGAGGAGCTGAGGGGCGTCCGGGTGCGGCACGCTGTGGTTTCCCAGGTGACGCATGTGGGTTTCCCCACAGGGGAGTGCAGCAACAAGGAGTGCCCCTTCCTACACATCGACCCCGAGTCCAAGATCAAGGACTGCCCCTGGTATGACCGAGGCTTCTGCAAGCATGGTAGGTGTCAGGGTGGCCGAGCTCCCTGGTAAGAGGCCGGTCCTCCCTCCCTGGGCCCATGTGACCCTCAGGCATTGGTCTCAAATTATAGAACGTGGAGCCTCCCAGGGCTGTTGTGGGGGTCGTGTCCTCAGCTGCACTTGGTAAGGAAACTAGTGCTTGAGAGGCCACATGCCCTGCCCACTGTCCAGACGAATAAGAGGCAAAGCCAGCATGTGAAGCCCTGCCCTTGCTCTCTGCCCCCCAGGGCGTGGTGTGGGCGGAGGAGCTGAGGGCAACCCCCGAAGGGGGGACGGTCTGAGTGACCAGAGGCTTGGCCCCACAGGTCCCCTCTGCCGGCACCGGCACACGCGGAGAGTCATCTGTGTAAATTACCTCGTGGGATTCTGCCCGGAGGGGCCCTCGTGTAAATTCATGCAGTGAGTAGCCAGCCCCCAGTGCCCCAGCCCTGCTCCCGCCCCGGAGCCTGCAGCCATCTGTGTCCTTCCTGGGTCCAGCTGGGCTTTGGTCTCTAGGTGGTGTCAGAACAGGGCCTGGGGCCAGGGTGGGAGGTTGGGGAGGGACCACTGCTTCCTGAGCTCAGAGGTAGCTCTGCTTAGACTAGCACCTGACCTTTATTGGGTCATAGGCCATTTGGGAACCTGATGAAAGCCATGGGCCCTGTGCTGCAGAAAAATTCCTGCCGCAGAGCCTTACACGGCCTCAGGTAAAGAATCTATGCCCTAGAGAGAGAGAACTACGGTTTCAGGCCCATTGTATAGAGGCCCTGAGCTTGGGATTCCATGGACACTAATTCATATAACTACATTCCTGTTCCACACACACCATCCCTGAGGCTCAGAGCACAGCCACTGGCTGGGGTCACATGGAAGTGGGGGCAGCGCCTGGTCAAAGGCGGGTCTGCGGGCCTCTGAAGCCGGGGTCTCCTTGCCCGGTAGGGCTCAGTACTCCCTCCTGGGCCTCAGTTCGTGCTCTCCACTTTGGGTGGTGGGGGGGCCAGACTTCTGCCTGGGGCAGCACTGGGACCAGCGTACAGTCTCCCCCCTTCCCGCACACCCCCATGCTGCCTCCATCTGCACCCTGACACCTGCCTCGGTGTCCTGGTCACCGCCCCACGGCGGGCAGGTGGCTGATGCCGGCCCCACCCCCTAGGTGTGAGCCCCGGAGGCTACGGGCAGCTCCACTCACAAGGCGGGCGGGTGTGTCCCCCAGGGACTGTGTGGTCAAAGGAGGTCTACACTGCAGTTGGGAAGGGTGTGTGCCGGGGGGGCTTCTGTGTACAGGGCCCCTTGTGCCTTCTGACGGCACCAGGTGCCAGCGACGTCATTTCTCTGGGCAGCACTTGCCCGGGTCTCACTGCCATCTGTGGGCAGAGCTGGGTCTGAGCTCAGGTGTGTCAGTTGTATTCTCCCCACCGTCCCTCAGCCTCAGGGCAGAGCAGGGAGCCAGCACCCACCTTGTCCGGGTGGTTCCCGTTGCTCTGTGCTTGGGCAAGGCTGGCTGGGATATTCCAGAGGCCAGAATTTGAGACCAATGTCTGGCCCAGCCATCTCATCCCTGCCTCTCCTCTTGTTCTGACCCTTCTCTGGCTGCCGGGTGACCAGCCCTCGATTTGAACTGCCGATGGGAACCACCGAGCAGCCCCCACTGCCCCAGCAGACGCAGCCTCCAGCAAAGGTACCGTGCTCTGGCCCCTCTCGGGCACCGTGGTGCTGCCCGCCCTGGCTGCACCCCTCAGCAGAGAACTTGGTGCCGGCCCTGGGGTGAGGTCTGCTGGAGACCTCGTGAGGGCAGGGGAGGAGTTGCAGAGTCACCCGAGTTCCAGTGGGGAATTCTGGGAGCAAAGCAGCATGCATCTCCCTCGAGAACTCGAGGGCTGCCAGTGCCAGGAGCTCACCTAGCTTTTCCCTTCATCCTGGCCAGTGTTGTGGTGGGTCCGAGGCTACACTCAAGGTGCCGGGTTGGGGGGGCATGAGTGCCACGTGTCTGCCGCTCTTGCCACTGGTTCAGACCCTTCCCTCTACCAACGGGAAGACAGGCGCCTGAAGGGAGGGACCAGCTGGCGGGCAGACCTGGGAGCAGAATCAAGGCCGACCGGTCCTCTGGCTTGCGTGTGAACCGCAGTGCATGGAATTCCCTGACTGTGGGAGGGAGAGCTGGGGACAGAGCTCTGGAGGGCCAGTTGGCTCATTTTTAGACGAGGGGGTCTCTCCACCCAGCAGTGGGCTGTTCCCTCAGGCATGAGGAGTGAGGGCAGTGCCCTGCCCAGTTAGAACTAGACAAATGGAAATCTGCAGCAGCCCCCCCAAAACCAAGGTCACTCCAGATTTGGTTACAGGAGTTGGGGGTCGGGGGCCAAGAGGAAGGGCTAGCCAGGTGAGTGAGGCAGGGTCTCAACAGGCTGAGCAAACCTGCCCCCCAATCTTGAAGCCTTCCCTCTTAGCTGGTGGGACTCTAGGCCCACTGCCAAAGCCCTGCCCAGCCCTCCTCAGTGCTGGGGACCGAGCAGCCAGGAGGACACGTGCCCGTGCTCGCTGCGGTGACTCTCACCCTCAGGACGGTGTGGGATAAGTCAAATAGAGCTCCTTGTCAGCAAAGCCGGGAATTCCTGAATGTGAGTGCAGCCATGACAACCTTGGGGTTTCTAGCTCAGGGTTCCTGCATTTATGGGGGCCAGAGCCAGGGACTCGGTTGGGAGACAGCCTAGCTGGCCAGTCCCACCCCACGAGCCCATCCTCCTTGCTCGCATGACTCCCTAGTGGAGGGCCCTCTCAGCCCCTAGACAGCAGGTCAGCACGTCAGCCTCCAACTGTTTTTCTGTGACTGTTGCTCGCCGTGTAGGCTGCTAAACATCTGGCTGAACCAAGCGTTCATCCTGACCTGAAGCTAGAACCTCAGAAACAAAAGTAAGGCCTGCTCATGCCCTCGCCCTGCTGCCCCGGAGACTCCTCGTCTCTTTGGTGTTTTGTTTTCTACTTTTATTTTTCGTTTTTGTGTGTCTGCATGGTGTTTTCGGGCAGCGGCTCCTGCCATCACCACCAGATGTTTCTTTTCCACCTGCTCTCCTAAGCAGGGCCACCGTGGAAGCCCTTCCTGCTGGTCATGCGGGAGCAGTCCCGCTCTTTTTTCCTATCCCCGTTGGTAGTCTGCGTGCACGTGTTTTCCGCAGTAAAACCGTGTTGTGTAACTCTTTCCAGCAAAGTAACAATCCGCCATTACAAAGGTCGTCCTCCTTGATCCAGTTAACGAGTCAGAACTCTTCTCCCAATCAGCAGAGAGCCCCACAGGTCATCGGGGTCATGCAGAGTCAAAACAGCAGTGCAGGCAACCGGGGACCTCGGCCGCTGGAGCAGGTCACCTGTTACAAGGTGAGTTCCGGGACTGGGGGGGGTCCCTTATTCCCCAGATAATTTTGAAAGACGAAAATAGTTTTGTTTTTTTCTGATTTTAAGAGTAAAAATGAGCCACTCTGGTGGGCTAGAGACCATCCTGCCCTCTTCCATGACACACCAAGGTCAAGAGAACAATTAAACACACACTGTTGAATCAAAGCATGGAGCTTGTAAGAAAGGGAGGGAAATCTTCCAGACACTAGGAACAAAGTGGAAGCACAATCCAGGGAGGGGGTGGGCCCGGAAGCTTCTGTATGTTCTGAGGTCTTCTCCATGGGCACACCCAGGGGGGAACAAAGCTTTAGAGAGCAGATCAGAGCCGACCCCCCCACCCACCTACACGTACACACACAGATAAAATGGGACCCTCAGGGAAAGGATAAACTTTTAAACAATCTACTAGAAAATTTATCTGCCTCATTCTTGGCTCTAGATGGAAAGGGGGAAGAGTTTGAAGTCCCTGGTGGGCCCTTTTGTGACACTGGGTCTGTGTTCATGCCTGTGATGAGGGCTGAAAAGCTACAGACTGAGTTTTCTAATCTAAAACCACATGGTGGGCACCTGGCACCTAGCTCTTTGAGGAATTTCTTCTCAACCCAGGCTGCACAGAATTCCCACAGCTAGAGTTCTGAAGAATGAGTTCATAAGTAAAAGTCACAAAATGAACAACAAGTGAGTGAGCAGAAACAACCAATAATAGAACTAGACTCCTAGATACTTCATATTTGGGAATTACTAACAAAATATAAATTACTTCATGTTTTTCATAAAAGCTTTTAGATATAGAAGTGTTTAGGGTACAAAGTGTTTTCCTTATTACCACCTTTCCTAAAACAGCGACTTGATTCAGTGTGTTCTGTTCTTACACTTTTTGATTTTGGTACACGTTTACACTACAAAACCAAAGGGGGACCCCACCAGGAGAACTGTTCGAAACTTTTATTCCCACAAACACAAGGGTAGTATATACTTTAATATAAATAGGGCTACAGTGTAACTTTCCATAGTCGTGTGTTCTTTATGACATTGTGGATCATGCTGTGTCCGTACATGTAAACCCAGTCTGTTTCAGTGGCTGCATGACATAACTGCAATTAATTTTACCAATTCTCTGTTGGTAGACAGTTATTTGTAGTTTTTGCTGCGAAAACAGTGCGGAACCCGGTACTAGGGCATTTGTGAGTTCTTGTCTGATGTCAGTAGCATACATGCCTACCAGTAGAAGGTCCAGGTGGCTCATAGAACTTGCCCTCAAGAAAGGCTGAGTCGCCGGTCACGTCCCCTGGCCGTCACACGTGATCAC
Source organism: Smutsia gigantea (assembly GCA_032199065.1). NCBI lineage: Eukaryota > Metazoa > Chordata > Mammalia > Pholidota > Manidae > Smutsia > Smutsia gigantea. The sequence goes on along the minus strand of JAVSCE010005097.1, from coordinate 248,504 downwards.
TGAGCACCTGCTGTGTCCAGCTCTGCTGAGGACACGGTGCTGTTGCTCTTTCCTGGGAGGCGTTTGTGCCCTGGGGGAAAGGGAAGGCAGGTGCCCTGAAACACTGACATTGTAAGTGCGGGCGGTTTCAGGGGGCGCCTCAGCTTAGGAGCCTGAGCCCTAACAGGTGAGGAAAGTACAGAAGGTGGGGGGGGGGTGTGGTGATGAGGCAGATGGGGGACCTGCCCCATGGAGGATAGCTAGCTCCTCAAGGGCAGTAAGGAGGCTTAGCTTCATCTTGGCCAACTCCAGGACTCGTCAGCAGCCCCTCTGGGAAGCCAGCTCTCCTCTGTCCTAGAACCTTGACGGTTGGGGGGTGGGAGACAGGACCTGACCACCTCTCACTAAGCCAGTGCTTCACAGTTAACATTAGTGATGCCGCTGAGGCCCACGGACATGCCCGCTTAGTCCCTCCCTCTGGTTATCGTATCAGCTGAAGGGCCAACACACAGGCTGCAGGTCACACCTACAGATGAGACAGACTTGAACACATGGGAACTGAGCAGGCGAACATTCTGCCCTGACCAAGTAGAGCCCTGCCTTCCAGGCCAAGGAAGCGGGGGCTGGGAGGCACCAGGTGGTCAGCGCAGAGTAGGTGCCCACCTGGCTCCTGACCCCTTGTCAGTGCTCCAGGCTGTGTGGTTCACTTCCTTGTAATTCCCCCTCAGCTTTTTGAGGAGTAACAGGAATGAAGGAAAGGCCTAGATAATCGGAACAGAGACAAGGTAGGGTCAGTGATAGGATTTCATGAGAGGTGGTTCTCTGGGGTCTTTTCACCCAAGTGCAACCATTGTCCCATCTCTCTGATCCTATGACCAAAACCTGTCCTCGGGTAGCTTAGGCAAGTACGCTCCAGGAGCAGGAGGGAGAACCGTAGGTGCAGCCCGCCCTCAGGGTCCACAGCAGTGAGCCCCCGAGCGGGGGAAGAGCCTGGTGGCTTCTCTCACGGTGCAGCCTCCTGCCGCCAGGGAAGCCCAGAACGGTGCCTCAGAGGTAAGTGACTGGCCAGCAGTGCAGAGGGGCTTGGCCCCCAGACAGGCGGGGAGCTCTGTTGTCATGGGCTTCTCGTCATCCTGCCACCCAGAGCGAGCCCTTGCGTGCCCTCCACTTGACACGGCTGGCAGGAAGGAGGCCCTTGCTGTGTTCTCCGATCATCCTCTCTTGCCGCCTGCTGAGTTACTCGCTGCAGTTCCTGTTCTGCTCTGCCCTTGGAGCTCTCGTTCGCTTGTGTTTGAATGAGAAGTATCCCTGAGAATTCAGATCCCCCTTCCCCAATCTGGTGTTTCGGTGGGTGCTGCCGTCGTTGAAAATAGCATTTGAAAACTGTTTTTCTCTCCCCTTCCCGTTGCCAGTGTGGTGAAAAAGGACACTATGCCAACAGATGCACCAAAGGGCACTTGGCCTTCCTCAGTGGACAGTGACAGCGGCTGGACCCAGCTCAGAGCAGCCCGAGGGGCCCTGTTGTTGGGGACAACTCTGAGCCATCCTTGGGAGCGTGCCCTTAACTGTCGAACCCCGGTGCTGGTGTGGCTCTGGCTGGAGCTGGCAGGCCGGCACACACTGTGGTTTACTTTCTGTGGGAATGTGTCTGAGTTTCCCCGTCATTTTGCTGTAACCTTTTCTTTTTTTAAAGGGGACACATGCTCCAGTTTGGTCCCTCAAGTAGGCATCAGCAGCTGTCTGGGACTCCTTACACCCCACCCCCTGGGGAGGGGAGGACACCAGGCAAGGGGCTTACGCTCAGCAGTTCTGTGTGGAAAACGGCCCTTCCCCTCAGGGCCTCGTTAACCACCAGCTCTTGGTGACCCCAGGGGCTGGTGGCTCCTGTAAAGCTGAGGCCAAGTCATACCTACTTCCTCCACGTCCTGCCGAGTTCAGAAGCTGTGCCTTCTCCATGGTGGCAGAAGCTGGGAGGAGGGGCACAGGACTACGTCTGAGGGCTTTTTTCCTCTGGACTTACTTTCTTGGGGCACCTGCTGGACAGTGCTTGAGGCGCTCCCTCAGGCTGGAGCTGCAGACCACCCTGTAGACAGATGCCGTGGTTTGTGCTCCTACCTCCTGCCCCATCAAGCGTCTGTACTGTCACTCAAACACTTCTGGCCTTGCAGAGACCATTCCACCCGAGCCCGGAAATGTGAAACTGTCACCTGCACCCTGCTGGGCAAGTGGGCCTATCCAAGTTCAATTACAGGAACAATTTTTATGAAACCGATTAAAGCTTGTTTTTTAAGTGCTTTTTTAAGTGTTGTTTTAAGTGTTTTTTTAAGCTGCATCTTGTTCCCTCTGGGGCTTCATGCTGAGAGGACTCTCAGTGCTGGCTGCACTGGCTGCTGGGCAAAAAGCTTTGATGTGAGGGCTCGCTCGGCCCCTCTGAACAGATGTGAAACTCACAGAAGGAAGTGGCACCCGGCAGGCCTTTGTCCCGGCAGTGGGCAAGGTCTAGAGGCTTGGCCCTGGGCATAGACACCTGGCAGGTCTCCTTATTTCGTCTCATGTTGGATGATACTTGTTTGAATTCAAATTTGGATCTTCTAGGAGAGAATTCACCACCACCTCTGACCCCTTTATACTCCATGCACAGTATGTCCACCACATGCCCTATCACAATAACCCAGTTCTGGCTTTCATGTAACTTTACTGAAAACCTTTGATGAAGGTTAAGGAAGAAGGTGCTAGATCCAGGGGCAGTCGTGAGGTCCCATCAGGCCTGCTTTCCCTTACCCCTGAGTCTTCCACTGAGCTTCCTGAAGGGGCCAACCTACTACAGCCCAGGTGTGCACTGCCTGGGTCCCTGACACCCCAGGAAAATGCAGAAAGATGGCACAGGGGAAGGCATCCTTAAGACCTAGGGCTTCTGCTTTCCACTGAGAAGATCAGTTGACAAGAGGCCTTCCTGCGTCCTAGTTCCACATGTGGCTTAGCATGGGCCTGGGCACACGGGATTGACCGCCCCCAAATGCCTCCATTTCCAACATGTGGCAGGACACACCATGTTAGCTGGACATGTGATTGAGTTCCTGCTTCCTTGGCTAGACCGGATGCTCCTGGAGGGGGCCAAGTGAGTCCAGGAGGATTTTATGGAGCATCTGTCACATGCAGGGCACAGTGATAGACCTTGGGACCCATGGGGGAGGCAGATCTGAGCATCTGCATTCTCAGAGCCCAAGTCTAGTTGGGGAGACAGACACATCTAGGAATAAATACCAGGTAATTAGAGAAAAGACAGAGAGGCACTAGTTTCTGAGCAGGACATCAGTGATGGGAGAGGAGTAAGGACAGGCTAGGGGGAAGGAAAAGGCCTGAGCACAGCCCCAGGGACCGCCCAGGAAAGGTCCAGTGTGATCCAACCTCAGGAAGGAAGGCACGCAGGGGAAGCAGCAGGCCCATCAGCACGGGCCCTGCTGTGGGGAGGGGAACCCTCACAGTCCTGGTGCAGGGGATGTGGCACTGTTTGTGGTACTTCCACCCACGTGGCTGAGGCTGTCGGTGTCCTTCCTGTATGCCCTCAGCCCCCTGGAGCCACCGCCAGGTGCTTCCTGTGACTCTGCCTGAGGATGACATCTGGTCCCAGGTGAGTGCCTGAATGCCCGGAGAAGCACCCTCACCCACCGAGGCGCAGGAGCTGGTGCCTGAGCCCCCAGGGACCCCACTTGGTGGGACGATCCAGAGGCACATTCTCCCAGCTCTCAGAGCGTCCCCAGCAAGACTGAGTCCCAAGGGTCACCTGCTCACTGACGCATTCATCATTGGCTTTCCCCACTGTCCCACCCATCACAGGCAGGCTGGGGTCACTTCCCAATCCCCCACACCCAAATCCTTGGGGAATCTGAGTGAGGACAGCCAGAATTTCCTGCTTCTCTGGGATCGACTCTTTGGGAAGGAGAACAAGCATCATAGGCAAGGTGGGAGAAGCAATCTGAGGCTGGAGTTGCAGATGCCGCGGGGAGGGGGGGGTGACCGCAGCTATATAGGTTGAGACACCCTCAAAGTAAGGGTCTGTGTGAAATCCTGTCATTTCCTCAGTTATTTGGACTGCACTTTGTTTCAGAGAGGATTTAAAGCCACTTGTAACCACAGGCATGTAACACTCATGGCAGTAAGGGTCATCCTGTGCCTTATGAAGTGACCTCGTCCCATTGTAGGGGCTTAGTCCTTAAAGTCACCACTTCAGCCTCCAGCTGTGTACTTTGGGCTCAGTGTCACCACTGATGGTTTATCTGGAACCCCCCACCCACACCAAAACCATGCTCTCTGGTCTCTGTTGGGTGCATGAGAATAAGTTTCATGTACTGGGTTTTTAATCTTTTTCTTAGTGATTTGTAGGAATTCTTTATATATGATAGATCCCAACCCTTTGCCAGCCATATGCTCTGCTAATCTTTTCCCAAACTAGGATTTGTGTTTCATTTTGTTTTCAACATTTATTAAAATTATTTAAGTATTTTATTTTTTATTTATTAAATAAATATATATTTTTAAAGTTTTAGACTTTTAGTCATACCTGTCAATATTTTCCATGTTTGTCCTTATTGCATCTTACTTCAGAAAAACTTCTGATGACCAATTCTGTTGGTAGTCTCCAATATCCATTCTATTTTTCTTCCTTAGTAACAGCATTCCAGTTTTTAGCTGGACATATTGCCAACTGCTAAGAGTACAATTCCCAGTCTCCTTTCCAGTTCAGGTTGGCTGTGACACTGACATCCAGCCAATGAAATGGGGATTAAAATGTTTGGTGGGACTTCTAGGACATTTCCCTTCTTCATTGTCCTTATTCTGCAATCTAGAAGGTAAATGTGATGGTTGGAGCTCCAGCAGTTATCTTGGACTCTGAGGTGACCTACCTACATATGGTAGTAACATGCTGAGTATGGAGGGCAGAAAGTTAGAAGCCTAATTCTTGATATCACTGTGCATCAGTCATAACAGTTTTTCTGGTTTTGTTTTGTTGCCTGCATCTGGAGTGATGATACCTGAGATAGAAATGATCATAAATAAGAAAGCTTATGTAAGCCACTTATTGCTTATGGTTTTTCTAGTCTATTACACTTCCCTATCCTACATTTTCTTTTCAAAGTTTCACATCTTTACTTTGCAAATGTAGTTCTTTAATTCATCTGGAGTTGGTTTTTGCTTATGTGGGAGGTGGGAATCTAATTTTATTCTTTTTCCATAGGGATAGCTAATTGTCCTAGCATCATCTATTAAATAGTCCAAAACAGAATATAAGGTATTTTGGAATAGATTTGGTAAAAGTTGCTTAAGACCTTTACAGATAACATTGTAAAACTAACTTAGGGATGTAAAATTTAAAAAACACTTAGATAAATGGATATCTACCATGCTTATAAGTGGGAAGGTAATTCTCCCCTGAATTCATCTATTAATTCAGTGCCATCCCACCAAATCTTGAAGTGGAGTTTATATACCAAGACAAAACAAAACAAAAGTGAGCTAGGAAATTAGGGAAAATAAGAGCAGGAAAATAAGACAAAGCCAGAGGTGAGGGCTCAGTATGTCAGAGCTGTGCCATACATTTCCCTTTGAAATCTTTGGCAACTGGTACACAGAAGGAAACATGATCCATTTTTATCTAAAAGATAAAAGCACAGCATTAACGGTAATTGCAGTGTTTTCTGGAAATGGATTGGGGGTGACGGCTAAGGGGCACAGGGTTCCTTTTTGGGGGTGAGAAAAATGTTTTTTTGAAGTATTGTTATACAATCTTATGTTGATTTCAAATGTACAACACAGTGGTTTGACAGTTTACCCATATTATTAAATCCTGGGGTTAAGGAAATGTTTTAAAACTGACTGAAGATAGTCGCATAACTTGGTGACTATCCCACTTTAAACGGGTGAATTGTCTGGTACGTGATTTTATCTCAAGCAGGCTGTTAAAAAATGAAAAGGGAACCATGCGGGACACACAGGAGGGCATCCGCTTTGCAGGTGTGAGCCAGGTGGCTTCCTGGCACACCGTCTAGGATCACGTGGCAGAAGTCAGGCCTCAGGAACTCTGCGAGGGACGTGCTCCAATGGCCGGCACCTCCCAGTCTGGGAAAGCCCGGACCATTTCCCAGCACCGACCCGGGAGGGCGGCCAGAGCCCCCTCTGCTGGCGGCAGTTAGCAGGCCGGCTGGACCCTGACCAGGAAAAAGCCACATCCTCAACGTGCAGGAGAATGCCTCCTCTTTGTTCTTAAAAAAATGTTTGATTGAGATATTACATGCAAAAAAAGCACAGAAATCCTAAGTGAAAGCGCGGAAGGTTTCTTTCTTTCTTTTTTGCATGGTGGATTTCATGAACAGAATGCTTGCATGTGACCGGCATGCACCCAGGTAAGGCAACAGAAGACGCCGGGTCCCCAGAGGTTCCCACAGACCTCCTGCTACTCATCACCCTGGGAGAAAACTACCCTGACTCCCAACAGCGGGGTCACTGCCGCCTGTTTGAGTCCTTACACACATGCGGTTCTGCAGTGTGTACTTCTTTGTCGGGTGTCTGTCAGGGTTAACGGATCAACTGCACTCCTCTCTTTTTATTAAACTGTCTACTACTTTTCTGTTCTTTATAGCTGGTGGGAGGAGTGGGAAGGAGATAAAACAAGCTTGAAGCTTGCACATTCATCCATGGGCTCCTGGAGACCGGTGCTGGTCATGGTAGCAAAGTGCCGGGGCGGGCCTCTGGCTGGCTGGCCTGAGTCAGGAGCCCATGTGAAAGGCAATGGTAGGGGATGACCCCAAAGATGGTCCCTATTTGGGATAAACTCAAGAGCCAGCTGCTCCTTGACCCGCAGTCCATCACAGGAGGATCCCTCATGGCACTATGTGAACAGCATCCCCTGGATTGTGTAACATGGTGGCCCAGTTGTCACACAACCTTTTGGAGAACAGGACTGGACTGTTCTCCATGTCAGGGCTGCCTGGTGTAAAGCTGCACCGTGGCTCCGGTGTAGACCCTCTCCTGTCCTCCCTCGTGCCAGAGATGAGGACTCCGGCATCAGGTCAGACCAGGCTCCCCACGGGAGGAAGCCCTGGCTCAGCCCCCCTCTAGGTCGTGGCACGCTCCTGGCATAGACTGCCCTGACGCCAAGGGCTGTGGGTGTCAGAGACCACAGATCCCAACACACGCAGGCCCTCAGAGAAAGTCTGGGCGGCATGAGCGTCTAGGTGACCACGTGCTTCAGTAAATCAAGGGTGACGTTTGCACCGAGGGGCTCGTAGTCTCTCAAATCCCTTGGAATGAGGAGTGGAAAAGCTGTTGTAAAAGAGCAGGGAGACAAAAACTTCCGGGAAGATGGCGGGGTGAGCAGGGCGGCAGAAATCTCCTCCCAACACTATATTTATCTACGAAAACACAGCAAATACATCTATTCCTAAAAGAGAGACGAGAATACACAGGAAAGCGCACAGCGTGCAGCTACACCCGAGAGGACTCGGCACCCCAAGAGGCGGGTAAGATACGGAGCCGCGACCCGGCGGGACCCGAGCCCTCCCCCACCCCAGCGCACCGGCGGGAGGAGAGGATTCAGAGCCGGGAGGGAGTGGAAGTGCACCCCGCGAAGTAGCCAGCCCCGGTGATCTGCGCGGGGAGCGCTGACCCACATTGCGCAGTGCAGCGGAGATTGGAGAGACAGAGGGGCAGGATCTGAGCGGGGAATGCGCCAGGGTGTTTGCAGCCGGCTCCCGGGAAGGAAAAAAAAAAGCGCGCGCTTTCTTCAGCGGTCTTAAAGAGACAGGAGCCCAGCGGAGGAGCCGGATCGCCCCAGCACACTCAGCCCAGCAGGCTGGGAGTCCTGGGGAGTTTCAGACGCCTTAGCTGGCGACTGAGGAAGCGTAGCCATACTTAACACTTCTCACTGAGATCAACAGCCTCCTATTCGTTCCCACCCCTGCCAGAGCGATAAAGGGCCCTGCGGAGCAGCACAGTCACAGCTGTGGAATAGTGGGGCAATAGCGCCACCTAGAGCATTCCCACAGAATCTACGTCCAGTGGGCATTTTTTTTTGTTTTGTTTTGTTTTTTGCTTTGTTTTTGGTTTTTCTTTTCTTTCTTTTTTTTCTTTTTTTCTTTCTTTCTTTCTTTTTTTCTTTTTTTCTTTTTTTCTCTTTTTTTTTCTTCTCTTTTTAAAGTCTTAAAGAGCCCAGCAGACATACGTGGCAACTATCAGTGACCAAATTATACAGCCATGAAAAGACAGAGGAATATGGTTCAGACCAAAATCAACCAGACAACCCCAGAGAGGGAGTCTGAAGGGATGGAAATGCACAGCCTCCCTGAAAAAGAATTCAGAATAAAGTCATAACCATGCTGATGGACCTACAGAGAAATGTGCAAGAGCTGAGGGAGGAAGTGAGGGAACTGAGGAAAGACAATACAGAAATCAGACAAGCGATCGACGGGCTTAACAGCAGAATGGATGAGATGCAAGAGACTGTTAATGGAATAGAAAACAGAGAACAGGAGTACAGAGCAGCTGAGGCAGAGAGAGATAAAAGGATTTCTAGGAATGAAAGAATATTAAGAGAACTGTGTGACCAATCCAAACGGAACAATATTCGCATTATAGGAGTACCAGAGGAAGAAGAGAGAGAAAAAGGGATAGAAAGTGTCTTTGAAGAAATAATTGCTGAAAACTTTCCCTCGCTGGGGAAAGAAGTAGTCTCGCAGTCCACCGAAGCTCATAGATCTCCCAACACAAGGGACCCAAGGAAGACAACACCAAGACACATAATAATTAAGATGGCAAAGATCAAAGATAAAGATAGGGTATTAAAGGCAGCTAGAGAGAGAAAAAAGATCACCTACAAAGGAAAACCCATCAGACTATCATCAGACTTCTCAACAGAAACCTTACAGGCCAGAAGAGAATGGCATGATATATTTAACGTTATGAAACACAAGGGCCTCGAACCAAGAATACTGTATCCAGCACGATTATCATTTAAATATGATGGAGGGATTAAACAATTTCCAGATAAACGAAAGTTGAGAGAGTTTGCCTCTCAAAAACCACCACTACAGGATATCTTAAATGGATGGCTCTAGATGGAAGCACACCTAAGGCTAAAAAGATGTCACCAGAGAAAAAAAAATCATAGCAAAGAAAGCAGACCATCCAAATACTAACTAAAGGCAAGAATAAAACACCTATTATAGAAAGAATGGAGGAGGAGGAATAAGAAGGGAGAGAAAGAAAGAAACATCAGACTGTGTTTACAATAACTTAACAAGAAAGTTAAGTTAGATTGTTAGATAGTAAAGAAGCAACCCTTGAACCCTTGGTAACCACGAATCTAAAGCCAGCAATGGCAATAAGTACATACCTATCAATAATCACCCTAAATGTAAATGGACTGAATGCACCAATCAAAAGACACAGAGTAACAGAATGGATAAAAAAGCAAGACCCATCTATATGCTGCTTACAAGAGACTCACCTCAAACCCAAAGATATACACAGACTAAAAGTGAAGGGATGGAAAAAGATATTTCATGCAAACAACAAAGAGAAAAAAGCAGGTGTTGCAGTACTTGTATCAGACAAAATAGACTTCAAAACGAAGAAAGTAGCAAAAGATAAAGAAGGACATTACATAATGATAAAGGGGTCAGTCCAACAAGAAGATATAACCATTATAAATATATATGCACCCAACACAGGAGCGCCAGCATATGTGAGACAAATACTAACAGAATTAAAGGAGGAAATAGACAGCAATGCATTCATCTTAGGAGACTTCAACACACCACTCACTCCAGAGGACAGATCAACCAGACAGAAAATAAGTAAAGACACAGAGGCACTGAACAACACACTAGAACAGATGGACCTAACAGACATCTACAGAACTCTACACCCAAAAGCAACAGGATACACATTCTTCTCAAGTGCACATGGAACATTTTCCAGAATAGACCACATACTAGGCCACAAAAAGAACCTCAGTAATTTCAAAAATATTGAAATCCTACCAACCAACTTCTCAGATCACCAAGGTATAAAACTAGAAATAAATTTTAGAAAGAAATCAAAAAGGCTCACAAATACATGGAGACTTAACAACACTCTCCTAATTAATCAATGGGTTAACGACCAAATCAAAACAGAAATCAAAGAATATATGGAGACTAATGACAACAACAACACAAAGCCACAACTTCTGTGGGACGCAGCAAAGGCAGTTCTAAGAGGAAAGTATATTGCAATCCAGGCCTATTTAAAGAAGGAAGAACATTCCCAAATGAATAGTCTAAAGACACAATTACTGAAATTGGAAAAAGAAGAACAAATGAGGCCCAAAGTCACCAGAAGGAGGGACATAATAAAGATTAGAGAAGAAATAAATAAAATTGAGAAGAATAAAACAATAGAAAAAATCAATAAAACCAAGAGCTGGTTCTTTGAAAAAATAAACAAAATAGATAAACCCCTAGCCAGACTCATTAAGAGAAAAAGAGAATCTACACACATAAACACAATCAGAAATGAGAAAGGAAAAATCACGACGGACCCCACAGAAATACAAAGAATCATAAGAGGATATTACGAGAATCTATATGCTACCAAGCTGGAAAACATAGAAGAAATGGACAACTTCTTAGAAAAATACAACCTTCCAAGACTGACCAAGCAAGAAACAGAAAAACTAAACAGACCAATCACCAGTGACGAAATCGAATTGGTAATCAAAAAACTACCCAAGAACAAAACCCCTGGGCCTGATGGATTCACCTCTGAATTCTACCAGACATATAGAGAAGAAATAACACCGATTCTCCTTAAAGTTTTCCAAAAATAGAAGAGGAGGGAATACTTCCAAACTCATTCTATGAAGCCAGCATCACTCTAATACCAAAACCGGGCAAAGACCTCACCAAAAAGAAAATTACAGACCAATATCCCTGATGAACGTAGATGCAAAAATACTCAACAAAATATTAGCAAACCGAATTCAAAAATACATCAAGAGGATCATACACCATGATCAAGTGGGATTCATCCCAGGGATGCAAGGATGGTACAACATTCGAAAATCCATCAACATCATCCACCACATCAACAAAAAGAAGAACAAAAACCACATGATCATCTCCATAGATGCTGAAAAAGCATTTGACAAAATTCAGCATCCATTCCTGATTAAAACTCTCAACAAAATGGGTATAGAGGGCAAGTACCTCAACATCATAAAGGCTATATGACAAACCCACAGCTAACATCATACTTAACAGCGAGATGCTGAAAGCTTTTCATCTAAGATCAGGAACAAGACAGGGATGCCCACTCTCTCCACTGTTAATTCAACATAGTACTGGAGGTCCTAGCCACAGCAATCAGACAAAACAAAGATATACAAGGCATCCAGATTGGTAAAGAAGAAGTCAAATTGTCACTATTTGCAGATGACATGATACTGTACATAAAAAACCCTAAAGATTCCATTCCAAAACTACTAGAACTAATATCTGAATTCAGCAAAGTTGCAGGATACAAAATTAACACACAGAAATCTGTTGCTTTCCTATACACTAATGATGAACTAACAGAAAGAGAAATCAGAAAAACAATTCCATTCACAATTGCATCAAAAAGAATAAAATACCTAGGAATAAACCTAACGAAGGAAGTGAAAGACCTGTACTCTGAAAACTACAAGACACTCCTAAGAGAAATTAAAGAGGACACTAACAAATGGAAATGCATCCCATGCTCTTGGCTAGGAAGAATCAATATTGTCAAAATGGCTATACTACCTAAAGCAATCTACAGATTCAATGCAATCCCTATCAAACTACCAACAGCTTTCTTCAATGAACTGGAACAAATAATTCTAAAATTCATATGGAACCACAAAAGACCCCGAATAGCCAAAGCAATCCTGAGAAGGAGGAATAAAACAGGGGGAATTACACTCCCTGACTTCAAGCTCTACTACAAAGCCACAGTAATCAAGACAATTTGGTATTGGCACAAAAACAGACCCACAGACCAGTGGAACAGAATAGAAAATCCAAACATTAACCCAAACATATACAGTCAATTAATATTTGATAAAAGTGCCTTGGATATACAATGGGGAGATGACAGCCTCTTCAGCAGCTGGTGTTGGAAAAACTGGACAGCTACATGTAAGAGAATGAAACTGGACTACTGTCTAGCCCCATACACAAAGGTAAACTCAAGGTGGATCAAAGACTTGAATGTAAGTCATGAAACCATAAAACTCTTAGAAAAAAACATAGGCAAAAATCTCTTGGACATAAACATGAGCAACTTCTTCATGAACATATCTCCCCGGGCAAGGGAAACAAAAGCAAAAATGAACAAGTGGGACTATATCAAGCTGAAAAGCTTCTGTACAGCAAAGGACACCATCAGTAGAACAAAAAGACATCCTACAGTATGGGAGAATATATTCATAAAAAACGTATCTGATAAAGGGTTGACATCCAAAATATATAAAGAACTCGTGCACCTTAACAAACAGAAAGCAAATAATCCAATTAAGAAATGGGCAGAGGACATGAATAGACACTTCTCCAAAGAAGAAATTCAGATGGCCAACAGGCACATGAAAAGATGCTCCACATCGCTAATCATCAGAGAAATGCAGATTAAAACCACAATGAGATATCACCTCACACCAGTGAGGATGGCCAACATCCAAAACACAAACAACAACAAATGTTGGCGAGGATGTGGAGAAAAGGGAACCCTCCTACACTGCTGGTGGGACTGCAAATTAGTTCAACCATTGTGGAAAGCAGTATGGAGGTTCCTCAAAAAACTCAAAATAGAAATACCATTTGACCCAGGAATTCCACTCCTAGGAATTTACCCTAAGAATGCAGCAGCCCAATTTGAAAAGGACAGATGCACCCCTATGTTTATCGCAGCACTATTTACATTAGCCAAGAAATGGAAGCAACCTAAGTGTCCATCAGTAGATGAATGGATAAAGAAGATGTGGTACATATACACAATGGAATATTATTCAGCCATAAGAAGAAAACAAATCCTACCATTTGCAACAACATGGATGGAGCTAGAGGGTATTATGCTCAGTGAAATAAGCCAAGCCGAAAAAGACAAGTATCAAATGATTTCACTCATATGTGGAGTATAAGAACAAAGAAAAAATACTGAAGGAACAAAACAGCAGCAGACTCACAGAACCCAAGAACGGACTAATAGTTACCAAAGGGAAAGGGACTGGGGAAAATGGGCGGGAAGGGAGGGATAAGAGGGAAAAAGGGGCATTACGATTAGCAGATGTAATGTTGGGGGGGCACGGGGAGGGCAGTACAACTCAGAGAAGACAAGTAGTGATTCGATAGCATCTCACTACGCTGATGGACAGTGACTGTAATGGGGTTGGTGGGGGGGACCTGATGAAAGGGTAGTTTAATAATCGTAATATTGCACATGTAATTGTAAATTAATGATAATAAAATAAATTATATTAGAAAAAATAGTTGGAAATTTAAATATCTCAATCTCAGTAATTGATAGGGAGCTAGACAGAACAGCAGCTAGATAGAAGACCTAGCACTATTGACAAAATTATTCTAACTGACGTGCAGAAAACCTCACCAAACAACTGCAGAATACATATTGTTCTGAAGTTCACACCAAATACTCCTTAGAATGGCATAGAAATCACAAATAAATATTTGTAAGTAGCACATGGTTCAAAGGAGAAATCGCAAAGGAAATTTAATAATGTGTTTAGTGGAGTAAATTGAAAACCCGTGATATTAAAATTTATGGCATTCAGGTAAGCAATGCTTTGAGGGAAATTTATACCTTTAAATATCTATGTCTGAAAAGAAGAAAGTTCTCGAATCAATAAACCAAGCTTTTATTATCTTAACTGCAGAAAAAGAAGAGCCAGTTAAAAGTAAAAGCAAGTAGAAGAAAAGAATTAGTAAAAATCAGAGCAAAAATCAATGAAATCAAAAACAGAAAAATAGAGAAAAAGGCAATAAAATCGTAAGCTGCTTCTTTGTAAGGATCAACAAAATTGACAAACCTTTAGCTAGACTGAGCAAGAAAGAAAAAGAGAAGACACCAATATGAAATGAAAGAAATGAAAGAAAACATCACTAATGTTTTCCAAAATTTAGAAGTCTAATAATGGAATATTATGAGCAAATTTATGACACAAAATTAGATAACTTAGATGAAATGAACAAGTTACCTACAAAGACATATTATAAAACCTGACTCAAGTATAAATTTTAGAAGTCTATATAGATCTATACAAGTAAAGAAATTGAATTAGCAGTTAAAAATTTTCATACACACACAAAAAAGCCCAAGGCCACATGACTTCACTGGTGAATCTATCAAATATTTAAAGAAAAAATGATACTAACCCTTCACAAACTCATATATACAAAAGGAGGAAAGAGGACTTACCAACCCATTCTATGAGACCTGTATTATCTTGATACCAAAGCCAAATAAGGATATAATAAAAAAAAATACTGGTCAAGATCCCTCATAAACTATAAATAAAATATTAGCAAACCAAATTCAGAAACAAGTAAAAATGATTATGCACTTTGGCCTACAGTGTTTTATCCTAAAAATGCAACGTTGGTTTAGCATTCAATGGACATATTACACTTTAATAATAGGATAAAGGACAAAAAAAACACCCCACCACATATCTCAAGAGATGTAGAAAAATCATTTGAAAAAATTCTGAACCAATTCATCATAAAAATCTTCATTAAATTAGAAGTATAAGAGAACATTCTCAATCTAGTAAAGGACATATGAAAACTTACAGCGGATCCTGTACTTAGTGGTGAAAGGTTGAGTGCTTTCTCGTTAATTCCTGGAACCAGGAAAGGATGTTCACATTCACCACGTCTATTCAACACTGTGCAATAAAGCAGAAACAACAAAAACAAATTAGGTATCTAACACAAAGGTATCTACCTATAAAGAAAGGAGAAAAACTGTCTTTGTTCAAAGATGGCATTATTTGCATGTAGAAAATTCTACGGAATCTACTGGAAAACTATTAGAATGACTGAATTCAGCAAAGCTACAGAATACAAGATCAATACACAAAAGTTAATTGTATTGTTATATATTAGCAATGAACAACCCAAAAATGAAACTAAAAAGTATTCCATTTATAAAAGCACCAAAAATATGAAATACTTAGGTATAAGTTTAACAACAGAAGTGTTAGACTTGTACACTGGAAACCCAGAACCGTGCTCAGAGTACTTCAAGGTCTAAGAGAGACAGTCTATGTTCATAGATTGGAAGACTCAGTACTGTTAAAATGGCAATTCTCCCCAAATGGTCCACACATTTAATGTAATCTCTGTCAAAATCCCAGAAGGTATCTATAGAAATGTATAAGCTCATCCTGAAATTCATATCAACAGTCTGTTCTTTTTCCTTTGGACATGCCTGACATCAGTCCTTGAGCACGTCATGGTTATCTACCATAGCAAGGTGTCCTAGGCTCAAGCTATACTCTTGCTGTGTCAGTCCTGGACTAGGATGTTTCTCCACTTATCCTTGGTTCTGTTGGTGGCTGATGGTGTTTCAAATCAGAAGCTGTATCTTCTTTATCGTCTCCTTCTACACCCACTTAGAATTCTAATGAGTGCTGAGTGCATGATAAACATTTCCAATAAGTGCGGGTGAGATGAAATCTCATCCTAATTATCTGGGGACACTTCAAAGTCCTGTGATGGATGTGCGGGGGGACCAAAAGCAGCGAGGGGAGGACTCTGGCTCTCACCAGTATTGCTTCCCTGGGTGGCCCTGGTGGGTCAATGACATGGATTCACTCTCTCCAACTGTAAAAATAATTACCTGCTTCCTAAGAGTTCTGGGAAAATTAATTTGCTAATGCCTTTAAAGAGGTTTGAAGATCAAAAGTTCTATGATTATGCTAATATTATTATCTCAAATGGTTCTCTCCTGATGGAAACTGAGATGGCTAAATCACAGCATCATTGTGAAACAGTATATGATTCATAATTACCTTAATGGCGCAGCAGCCCACGTCTGACGGGCAACGTCCTGGCAGGAACAAGCAAGAAGTAGAACAGGAGTGGTTCCCTGATTCTCAGAATCATTCCTTGACTCTTTACCATGCCTATATCCTGTGTGTAAAGTATTGGGCTTGGCCCCATTTTTAGATTCTATTTCTCTTTATTCCTTCCATTATTAATTCTGAATTTGGAAAAATCTCTCTCAAAGGGCAAATAAAAGTATGCAAAAGAGATCATTATGTCATGTCAGAGACCCTGATACAGGCAAAGAGAAGACCTGGGCTCAGTTCCTGCAACTAAGGACGCCTGACCCTGGGCAAGTCACCTCTCTGTGCCTCTGGTCACCAATCACACTGGTGGTAATGCTGTGGCTCTGGCTGCGTAGGCTATCCGTGATGCAAGAAAAATTTCAGAGACCATAGCAAGAGCCAGAATAGAAGGAGCAAGGGAGGGAGGGGAAGAGGGGAATTGTGTTGCAGCCCTCCATGGGGGGTTCCGTAGTTTCCAACTACCTCTATGTCAGAGAATAGACAGAAAATGGGGACTTGGGTCTCCCTGAGGTTTTGTATATGTTTACCAAGGTGGCTGCACGAATACTACCCATTATGTGTGCACACCTCTTTAGCAATGCGATCTTGCCACTCCTCCCATAACAGAAATGGGTTGTTTCCTCTTCCCATGATTCTGGACTCATCCTGGGACTTGCTTTGACTAAGAGGATGCATTTCAGTAGATAGTGTGAGACTCCTGAGCCTCGGGCTTCAGAGGCCTCGAAGCTTCTGTTCTCCCCTGGACTCTGAGCCATCTGTTCTCTGAAGGAGTCCAGGAGAAAGACCACATGGGGAAAGGCTCATCCACCCCAGGGCTTAGACCCCTGCTGTACGAATGAGCCCTGGCGGGGCCAGCAGAGTAACTACCCGGCCCACCCACAGACTCATGAGAAACAACAACTTGTTAAGAGCTACAGTGGTGAAACAGAAAACTGAGACTGAGGGTCACTAACAGAAATCTTTATTGGGCACGTATTACAGGCCACGCACATGTCCACATCCTTTCAACGTAATAACTCATGAAATCCTCTTAACAACCTATGGGTTAAGTACCATTTAATGGGAAAACTGAGTCAGACAGGGCTTAACAGCTTCCCAGTTTTTTTTTTGCATATTCTCAGTGGTGCAGCCAGGAATCAATCCCACGTAGGTTTGGCTCTGAAGTCTCTGTCTTAATCCCTATACAAGGCCACTGCATATGGTGGGCATTTTCCTGTGGCCTGTTGGGCATCCCTCCGGCTTCTGGATTTTTACAGATGAAATTAGGCATGTGTAGCAATAACCTTTCACTCACTAAGGCTGGCCAGCAGTCTTATGTCAGGAGAAACTAGTAAGCTTCTTTTCAGAAGGTGTGGGCTAGAGTGTGTCTTTAGTATGTTGAAAGACAGTTATCAAACCTGAATATTCATTCTTGAGGCACACTTCAGTTAGGAGAGATCACGGAGTCGTAGGCTCCAGACACGCAGTTCTAGGATAGAAAAAGGGCAGGGCTTATATCACCAAAAACTGGGATAACAGAATATACTACCTTAAAGCAGTGAGCTGGTAGGGTGGGACCAGCCACACATTTTTCCAATCTATAGACTGTACAGGCAGTCATGGCTGTAATGTGATAGGATCTGACAACAATACAAATGAAGTGCGAAAAGCAATTACTCTCTATACACAGACAGATAAACAATCATCCACCCTCAATGTCAGATCCAGGCAAATCAAAAAAGGGAGATACTAAAGGAACTGTGTTGCTAAAGTGTCAAATCCGGACAGTAGTTCCTTTCTTACGACATTAACAAAATAGCTCCTTATAAAGAATGACATCAACCTTGTGTCGAGATAATCATAATAGAGATGTCTCCCTCTTTATTGAAATATCCATGTGCATCATCATTTATAGAATGGAAAACGTAATTTCAGAACTGATCTGGATTGAAAATGTAAAGACGCTCAAGAAAACAATTGCCCTATTGGTTAAAGTTCCATCATTTATTGATGTAAGTTAGTAACTATGAGGTGTATTTATATCCTCTGCAATAGCTCTTATTTTGAAATAACCATGGAATATTCATTGAATGCAATCTAAACCTCTCAAGGAATTTCCCTGATCATATATTTTCAAACTCTCACCACTGAGGGTTTTATTTAAAGACGGCAAACAATGTCGAACACAGAAATTGAAAGGTTGGGCATAATTCTGTAATAGTCCATTCTCTGTGTGAAAAGACCTGTGGAAAGATACCTCCAGCTTAGAAAGGATTCTCTGTGTCAGTAACTCTGACTATTCCTAAGAATCTTTGAAAATATGGGTATCAGGATGAACATTGGGAGAAACGAATAAAAATGAAAACAGCCCAGAGTGTTTATTTGCTATATGGTAAGCAATACGAATAATATCTTACAGTTCTTAGAATAACCTAATGAGGTTTACATTTTAGGAAAAAAGAGACTCAGAGAATAAGGAAGTTCTACAAGTTCAGAGCAGGTACCATTTGGACTCTGAAGCTCCTGCATTGCTAGCATATATGTAGGGCACTGGATTCATTGTTCCCATCCCAAATCAACGCTCCAAACTTAGCTCCAAACATCTACACAAGTGTCGTGCCTTCATTTCTTCATTCCTCCACTCCAAGTCACTAAAACTGTCATCATAGGCCCAATCTTACTTTATCTTTGAGCCACTTCTGAAAAGGGTAGGGAATCAAAAGAAAAGTTAGTCCACTCTCTTGATTGATGTCAAATTATTATCATTTCCACGTATTGGGGAACTGGCATGTTATTTAAGTCTCTTATTTTTTCACTTTTCATCATTCAACATTTTAAAAAATCAAGCACCTGTTATGTGCAAGATGAGATGTTACACATTAGAGTATTAACAACAGACAAGTGGTAAATGGTGCCTGCCTTAAACAAAAAAAGCACAGAGACAAATATAGAACTACAAATTTGTATTAAGTCCTACAAAAGAGAAATCTATAGTACTATTAAGCTGCATTGACTTACAGAGTAGCCACTGTGGCAATTTAAATTTAGATAATTAAAAATAAATAAAATGCAAACTTACTCTGCCAGCCATACCAGCTATATTTTTTAAGTGCTCAGTAACTACTTGTAGCAGCTGGCTACCATATTGGAAAGTGCAGATATAGAGCATTCCCATATTGTACTGTAATGCTATTAGACTGCTCTGCTATAAGGCCTTGCCTTGTTCTCTCATCATAAAATTTATAACTACTCTTCAGTTTACTTATATGTATACATCTGTCTATGCATCTGTTTGTTTCAGATCTGTCTATTCCACTAGTATGCAAACTCAGTGAAGGCAGGGCTTTGCTCTTTTTATCACTTTGTGCTTAGTGCCTAGCACATAGCAGGCATTAATGGACTTATTGAATAAATAAAACAATGCATTAATGAAATAATCTGGAAGGCTTCTGTGAACTCAGTTCTGAATTAACCTAGAAGAGGGTCTGGAGAAGGAAGAACACTGTAGGAAGAGAAAAGAGAATAACTGAAGGATCTGATGTCCCCTTGAGGACCAAAGGTTATTCTGTGTGTTTAGTTTCTCCAGGAGCAGGGAAGGGAGGAAGCCGTGGTGTAAGATGAGTTGGAGAGGTGGTGGGACCTGATCTCACAGGGTCTTGTGGCAAGTGGTCTTCTTCTTGAGAGAAAGAATTCTGGTCTTTCTCTATTTCAGCTCCCTTAGAACAGACTGCACCATATGGCATCAAACCATATAGTTCCCATGGCATAGGAATTTTAATTCCTTCATGTTCTTAGAGGTTTACTCTAAACCCAGGCTGGCTTGACAGGAGTCAGACACCTGATCCCTCCCATGCCAGATGTTTTCTATAATGCATGCTATATAGCTGCATTGTCCAACATAGTAACCACTAGCCAACTAGGGCTGTTTAAACTTAAATTAATTAAATTGAAATGAAATGAAACATTATTCCGTAGGTTTATTCTACACACAGATGCAGGGCCTGCATGTAGCTTGACAGACCATGCCAAAATTCACCAGCGTGGGCCTCCCTTTCTTATTACCAATAGCTGTCCAAAGTATATATAAGCTCACTCTAAGCTTTTAGTTTGTTCACTGGATAGTTTAGCTCCCCAAGAAAGCCACCCCCAGAGCTGGGACTTCCCCTGCCTGGTGTCTGACTCACACTTGCCCTCTCTTTCTTGTTCCCTGCCATCACTTGTGCCCAAGTACCAGCGTGATTTTCCCTGAGCCTATCTGCCTCATGAGCGTCCTGCATGTCCCCTTCTGAGCTTCCCAATGGCACAGTGAGGACCCATCACTGGATCTCATTATGGAAATACATAAGCTGTGCCTTAAATTCTAAACTCTGTTCATCTGTTTAGGGACAAATGAGATGTCTCTGCTTTGAGATGCCCAAAGGGGAGAGCAGAGAATTGCAATCCATAGGATGCTTACCCCTTTGCCTAATGACCACTAAATAATGCAGATTTTAGCTTAAATGGATTGTTAAACTTACTTTCTGTTTTAGTAATTTGCACGTTTGGCATAAGACTTTAGGGAAACATTTTGGGAATACCAAAAATTAGCCTTAAAGATATGACAGCAGCTGAATATGCATGTATGTATGTATTTATGTATGTGTCAATAGATTGAAAAGTAAATTGATAAATAGATCATAACTATTCCTATCCTTTTTTCCCATGCACTAAGGATGCGCCTTTGCCCACTCAACCTCCCCTACTCTAACTCTTTCCAGGGAACCAGAGGCCAGCTCCTGGGCTCCTGTTAGATTCAGACTAAGAGCTGCATTTAGAAAGACAAGGAAGTCTTTGGCAGGAAGTTAGGAGATGATAACACAAACTTCTATGAAAAGAACTGGATGGGAAATAGGGAGGAGAATTGGAGTAGGAGAGAGAATTTATGGGGGGTGATGGTAGGGGGCTGTGTGTGTAGATGGGGAAGGAGAGAGAGATTTGTGAAGAGCGCATGTTAAGTTTTGCCGCTTATCCGGAATATGTTTTAAGTAATGCAGTAATCATTTCTACTACTTTCAGCTATTTTTCTATGCTGGGCTGACTTTTTATAAACCAGGCTCTGTACTAAGATAGGGTTATAAAAAAAGCTCTGCATGGGTGAATTTTAGATGTTCAACTGATAATTTGCCATGACAATTTCAAAGACAAAGGATAGTTATGTGGCCGAAAATATTATCCAAGTGTTACCGATGATTGCAGAAATTGGAGACATTCATACTGCCACCGAATAGGAAAAGGAGCAAGTAAATTATGGTTCCCAATTGGCTAGAAACTCAATAAGAAGAACACTAGTTAATCTTCACTGAACTCCTGGCATGTGCCATTTTCCCAAGCACTTTGCGTATAATAACACGTTTATTTTTCAGAAGTCCCCTTATGAGGTTGATTCTTACTGCCATTTTTCAGATGGGGATATTGATGCACAAATAAGTCAGTCAACGTGGTCAAGGTCACAAAGCTAACGAGTTGTAGAGCTAGCATTTCAAATCAGGCAGCCTTATTTCAGTCAGAGCTTTTAACCATTTATCCTACCGCTGTTAATATTGTGCATGACAAACCCTAAGCAATAAATGAGAACGAGTCACTTATGCCAAGTTGTGTGAAAATGCAGAACCAAACTGTTAGCAGGTGTTAACAATCGTAGATGTTCACAAATACATGTGGATATAAGCAGGGCCTGGAAAGGAGTCATGTTGTGATGGTGGGATTGTGGCTAATCTACACGATTACTTGGAATTTTCACAATATTATAATGTGATTTTTTACAAAGACACAAAACCAGGGTAATTAACAAACTCTATTTAAAAGTCTATTCCAATTATTTGCATTTCCTCCATATGCTTAATTGTATATATTTATTTGAAAGTGTTCTTCCTTGCTGCCTTTCCTTCTTTAAAAATTTGTCACATACATCTTCTTTGGTAGGATTTTTAAAGATGGTAATTAAATCCACCTATAAACATATGGTTATGTCTCGTTACACAATTAATGTTAATATATGGCATGTAATCATCATCTAATTTGAATTATATAGCATGTGGTGACATAATTATAACATGTAATGATGGAAGGATCCTTATGTAAGCTGAGTGAAATGACGGCACTTTGAATTGGATGATTCTTAAATTACAATTTCCCAGTTGCTTCAAGGCCCCTCAGGGAGAGGGTCAGGCTGAGCTCTGCCTATTGTTGGGAGTGAAAAAGAAAATGATTTAAATACATGAGAAAATAAGGTGACATGAAATGGGATGTTTCTTGTTTTAATCAGACAGAAAAGAAAGAGATTAGCCAAAGGTTATTTTCAGGCTGTTTGTTACATAAAAATGACTTACAAGCTGAGACAAAAAATATATCACTTCAGACTGCCAGTTCAGGTTCACCTCAGCAGTGGGCAGAGCGCACATGCATTAGTCATGGCCCAAAATAAAACTCCTGCCATCCTGGTTATCTTCATCCCCTCACCCTCATGTCATTCCTTCTTCATTCTGGGTCCCTCAAGACTATTTTCCTGGCCCAGGTATCCTGTTACAAATGCCTGGTCCTTTGCAGAAAGATCTGCTTCTAGAAAGGATAGACGATGACATTCCCAACTCCTAGCCATAATTGAGAAGAGGGACATGAATTCCCCTTTGCTCTGGAGAAAGTGAAGAAAGTTCCCAGGGCTCTGGCTAATGACAGGAAATGCCTAAGTGGACAAAGTATCAGGTATCAAGAAATGAGTCTGGGAGTAATAAAACAAATTGGGGAAGGGGAAATGTAAGCTAACTTGGACGTGTCCCCTGGAGCCACCCTGTGCTAAGTCACGGAGTCGCCTGCCAAGGAGAAGGTTCGGAGCCGTCCACGTTCATCACTGAAAACCCCACAGGTTCAGGCACTGGAGTTGAGAGGCAGCACGGCCTCCTTAGTCAAAGCGACCCTCGAACATGGAGGCTGCAGAGTATTTTTGTTTTGCTCTGATTCCTGAAAACCTCAAGTACTTCCTCAGTATTGCGGCCCTGAGGTTTTGGAATGGGCGCCTTTGTTTTTAAGTTGTTTTTGCTGTTTTTCCTTCTTACTTTAAATGAACTGCCAGAAACTCCTTCAAGAAGCCTGCGGTGCTGGTAGAGCCCCATTCAGGTGAGGCTTTCTGGGAAAGCCCAGGTGAGGCCTGCAGTCTCCACACAGGGCACCACCCCCAGAGACCAGGTGGGAAGGAGGAGGCATCCTCCCCAGGGTTCTGGAGTCACGCCTCTGTCCCTAACCTTCTCCGTTTTGGGGGATGAGTCACTTTATCCCTCTAGATGTTTTCCCTCCTGTATCAGGTGGAGGTGTGGACTGGATGACCTGACATGGACCTGAGAGTAAAAATAGACCTTTCCCGTTGGAAACCACTGTGATTCAGGTGCTAAGCCATCAGAAAGGTCAATGTCATCACGAGGGCTGATGTCCATGTCAGCCTCCACATCAGCTCAGACTCTGGCCTGGGCTCCTCACGGCTGCATTCACTCCAGGACAGGCTTGGTCCAGACCAGAACTAACGCCAAACCTGAAGAATGAAGTGGAATGTGACTCAGGGCCTTGCTGAAACAGGAAGTGTCATGATCACAGATCCCGGGGAGTTGGTCTTCTCAGGGGGTACCTGTGGGCCCAAACCCACCCAGGACCAATCCAACCTGAGCGAGGCAGTTATCTGTTGTATCTGCCTTTAAATGGGTGCCTCAAAGCAAGTCCCGGAGATTTCC
This sequence comes from Smutsia gigantea, assembly GCA_032199065.1. Lineage (NCBI taxonomy): Eukaryota > Metazoa > Chordata > Mammalia > Pholidota > Manidae > Smutsia > Smutsia gigantea. The sequence goes on along the minus strand of JAVSCE010005097.1, from coordinate 224,645 downwards.
CCTCAAGGTCTTACAGGTTAGAAGAGTCATGCCGAACCTCAGCCAGATTCTTCAGCCAAGTGAGTAGGGAAGGCAGAGGGGCTGTTTTCCGGGTGCCTTGTGGTACAAAGGTCGAAGGAGTAGGGGTCCTTGTTCTGTCTGCCATGAAGGGATTTGAGGGGGTGAGAAAAGTGTCGAAAATGGTGTAAGGTTGCCCCTTGTTTACTGGGAATCCACATTTTGCCGGCGTAGAGATGACCCAATCAGCCTCCTAGATCAGGCCCCATGTGCATAATAGGGTGGACCCTGGGTCCCCTCCGGTTCCTCCCAGCTTGTTCAGGGAGTCCCAGTGGGTCTTTTACAAGTTCCATGGAAGTCAACCTTCCTGGCAGTCATTCCCCTTCTGGTGTTGTCACCAGCTTTTTGGTGGGACCCTGGTCTTTGGAGCAGCTCTGTGCACAGCCCCCAAGCATGGAGACACCTCCTGGGCTGCCCTATAGCTGTGCCGCATATGATGAAGGAAACCTGGCTGTTTCAGCAGGAACAGAACTTAGGGAAAAATTCTGGATCCCCAGGTGTAAGGGTCAAGGAAAGGACAAAATGTTCTCCTTGATGTTGTACCTATTAACATGATGTTCAACTTCATGTTTTATCCAGGCACCAAGATAGAATAGACACCAAAATGGGAATGGCCATTTGAGGTTGCAGGGCGAAATACAGATTTTCAAAGTGAGTCACAGCTAGTTTCACAACTCTTGTGCCTCTCAGAGAATCCCCTTATTCAGTCTGAGGCTATAAAATTATTGAAGAGGTTAAAGAGAGAGAATTTGGATGAAGGGCTTTTGGAAGAAGCTGTGTTAGCCTCCTGCCTACACCTGGACTTAATCAACGATAGGCTGGGGGACACTGCCCCCTTATCCAAACCCTCACAGAATGAAATTCAACAGGCCACTTGAAGAGTGATATGTACTCTGGCTGTGGATATTTGAGAAAGTGAGGAAGAAAGAGAAGATGGAATAAAGAGAAGTACCTGCAGGAAGAAGGAAGATTTCACATTAAATCAAGTTTTGTTTAAAGATTATTTTTAAGAGCAATTTTAAGTTCATAGCGAAATCAAGGGGGAGTCATGGAGAGTTCCCATATACCAGCTGCCCCCACACGTGTATAGGCTCCCCCATGATCAACATTCCCCTGAAAGTGCTGCATTTATTACAACTCTTATATTATTTTGATGAACCTATATTATACACCATAACCACCCAAGGTCTGCTGTTACATTAGGGTTCACTCTTGGTGGTGTACATTCTATGGGTTTGGACAAATGTACGATGACATGTATCCACATCGTACTATCAAACAGAGTAGTTTCACTGCCCTAAAAATCCACCTGTTCATTCCCCTCCTCCTATCCCTACCCTTTGGCAACCACCAGTTCTTTTCACTGTAGTTTTGCCTTTTCCAGAATGTCATATAGGTGCAATCAGACACTATGTAGCCTTTTCAGATCGGCTTCATTCACTTAGTAATATGCATTTTAGGCTCCTCCATGTCTTTTCATGGCTTGCTAGCTCATCCCTTTGATGCTGAATAATATCCCATTGTCCGATGCACTGCAGCTTATTTATCCATCCACCTACTGAAGGATATTTTGGTTGCTTCCAAGTTTTGGCAATGATGAATAAAGCTGCTCTAAACATCTGTGTGCAGGTTTTTGTCTGAACATAAACTTTCAGCTCCCTTGGGTAAATACCAAGGAGCATAATTACTGGATTGCATGATAAGACTATATTTCGTTTTTCAAGCAACCACCAACTGTCTTCTAAAGTGGCTGCACCATTTTGTTAAATCAAGTTTTGATAGTCTAATTTCTGAATAGAAATCACATGTACTACTTGAAATGACCTGCGTGTCTGCCTCTTACCTAAGAACAGAATAAGCCCCAGACCTTGCCGAGGCTGTGGGACACAATAATTAGGTTGCTAGACAAACTAAACATGTCCTGCCCCTGCTTGTAAGATGTTTGCATTGTAAAGCAAGCAGGCGGCATCCACGAGGAACCGCTTGCTCCCCTGTTACATGAATAGGCAAGTCCAGGGAGGGTAGACTGGGTTTGAATGCTGCCCCTGTGATAGTCCTTGGAAAAACATCTTACATTTCTAAGCCTCAGTTTATCCCCCTGTCATACAGAGATTATGAAAGCTGCTTTGCAGGGTTATCAGGAGGACTAAATGAATCAAATCAGCAAAGTGCAATCACTTCACCCAGCATCAGGCGTATGGCTAAGCAGCCACTAAATACTAGTTACTGTTTGTGTTTGATTGTAAAGGGGAGAGAAAGCATTTTAGCATAAAGTTGAGCCATAGAAGAGTTTTAGGACCAAAGATCCTGTTGGTGAGTAGTCCTCATCAGGTTTTAGAGGAACTGACACTTGGGAACTATTTAACTGCGTTGAACCATTACACTGGACGCCTTGAACTGAGGACATGTATAAGCACAAATAAAAACCCAAAGTCCAGCTTTCTGGGAAAAGATGTACATCCTCATCAGCTTTCCCAGTTAGGGAAGAAGGCTATCTCAGAACTTCTCTTTAAAAGCTGATAATGATAGTTCAAGTTTATGGAACACTTCCTATCTGCTCAATATTATTCTGCCCATTTAATTCACAGGGGTCATTATTTCCTCCACCTTCACAGAAGAAGAGACTGAGGCACAGAGTGGTCCAGTCCTTTGCCTGAGGCAGTTACTCTGTGGCTGGCAGCAGGTTTTGCATGGAGATAAGCCTGTGCTCTAATCTGCTAGGTCCAGACCTGCCTGTTGAGACATACTAAGCAGAGACTGGCTCTTCCTGAAGCGCCAAATGAACAAGGCCTTGGGAAATTGTTTAGCAGTGACAGTCACGTCTGATGAATGGCTGCTGAATAGAAACAGGGACAACCAGGCAGCTGCTTCCTGATCTAATGGCCTCCCTTTCTAAGGGCTGGCTTCCACATCTATTACGTGGATCAAATTTGAAAACAAGGCTATGTTTTTTCTGGTTCCAGGCAGCTACCTTGAATACAGAAAATACTCAGCTATTTATTGCTGTCATAAATTAATCGCGGTGTGCCATGAAAGGCTGAGTATGTTGTCAACCAGGAAAGAACCTGTCGATAGTCAAAAGTCCTCCTACCCCATCCCAGCCCTAATCTGGGCATTGATTATTTCTATAAAAACAATAGAAAATGAAAGTTTAAACAAAATTTACAAATGAAGCACATTGTTACTAAGTATACATAGGTGCATGTGTGTTTAATGTATTAACTTAGAGTCAAAAGCCAGAGACTGTGTCTTAAATCATACAGTAACTTGTCCCTGGAGGAAAAGCTGAGACATACTCATGCCTGCCCATGGAAAAGCAACATTTGCAACATGATTGTTTTATATGTAATTTAGACCATTTGTGTAACAAATAAAGTATGTCAAAACCAACCAGGAACAACTCGTGGTTGTTTCATAACAGTATTAAAAGCTAGCATCTGTGAGTTACACGCCTCATTTAGAAAGGCTAGCTCTATGAAAATTACAAATACTGGCCCGATTAAAGAGAAGATTAAAATAAGTTTTCTGAGCTACATAGGAGATACTTATAATATAAAGAATAGTATAAAACTTTTTGTATTATGCTTCAATTGCAATTACATCACCTACACACAAAGAGACTGAAAGAAAAATGTAAATTAAAGACAGTTTAAACGTTCAGAATGCTGGGGCTTAGGGGGACTCTGTTCTTCTTTGTTCTGATAACAACTACTAACAGTTACAACTTCCCATGTATCTGATGTGGCAGTATGGACAGTACTGTGTATGAACACATTTAATCCTGTGGGGTAGGTGACAGTCAATAAATGGCAGAGCTGATATTTGAAAAATAAAACTAATCGAAAAACTCTCTAGATTCTATTGGCTGGCAATCTAAGGACATTATCTCCTGTGTGGAAATGTTTGCTTGAGATGGTCGACCAGGATTTTATACTCTCACCTTATACCAGGTTAGTTTTTATTTTGTTCAGCCCAACTTTCACTGAATAGCGTAATTACTCAGTAATACAGTTTTCCTGTTTTATTTTGATAATTCTAAAGAATTTAGCAAATAAAAATGCCTTTCAAAGAGAGGACTTTCTTATGCTATTGATAAACATTGTTTCTGTGCAATTTGCATTATATGGCACACATATAACTAATGATGTTTGTGGGTTCACCCGTTGATTCACTCATTAAGTGTATATCTATTAAGCCAGAAATTGTGTTAACTGCAAGGGACAAATTGATGAGCAGAATGGGAAACCTCCCTTTTTTAATGGAGTTTATGGTCTTCAGTAAGAGTTGGCAACCATTTTCTGTAAAGAGCCAGGTATGTTGGGTTTTGTGGTCCATTCAGTCTCTGTTGAAACTCCATAACTTTGCAATTATAGTGCAAAATCAGCCATAGATGATAAATAAATGGGTGTGTCTGTGTTCCAGTAAATTTATGAAAACAGGCAGTGGACTGGATTTGGCTCTCAAGCTGTAGTTTTCCAACCACTGGTCTAGAGGGGAAACTAAATATTTATCAAATAATCAGACAGATTATTTGTAATGCTAAGTTTGTAAATTGTAAAATTGCAATTTGGCTAAGGGCTGTGGATGAGAGTTGTATTTGACTATAAGCACGGGCAACAGATCAGTTCAATGTGAACATAATGGTAAGAGAAGCCTTTTCTGGAAGAGGGACAATCGAGCTGACATTGGGATGGTGTCATAGAAGTTAGTTTGGTGAAGAACCAACTGAAGGAAAAGAATTCCAAGCAGAGGGAACAGCATATGCAAAGGCCTTGTTGTAAGGTGAAGGTATTTTAGGCTTAGGAGGAAGTAAAGGAAGGCCATAGAGGCTGGAACCGTGAACAAACGGAGAGTGGTGAAAGATGGAGAGGTAGCCAAAGCATCTCAGGAGACTGAATGTAGAGTGAAGCCAAGGCCAAGGGTGCTCTCTTAGATCCCCCCAAATAGCCACCTCTGAGATTCCACTTATAAATCTGACTGGAAACCCAAAGCTGTGGTCATTGCCCCCAAACCAAGGTGAAGGGGTGTGGTTCTATCATGTGTCTCTTGAAAATGTAAACTTGGCCTTAACTGACCTTCCTGCTCTGAGTTCAGTGAGGGTGGACATGAGGCTGGAAGTAGTCTGGGATAAAAGAAAGGTGTTGGGGGACCAATCTGGAGACTCAGATGAAGTCTCAGCTCCTGCTGACATGCATTCCAAGGAATCATAAATATTCATGATGGTAAGGAAAATTTTGAGACCATCCAGCTCCGCAGTTTTCACATTGGGTTTTGAGGAGCCCCAGAGTTCTGTAGAAGCATTTTGGAGGGCCTGGATAGGTGGGGAGGAAACTGTGGGCTGCCAGAGCTTTAAGCCAATCTGCTCCAAAAAGAATTGACTCCTGGATAAAACTCCACCTTAATAAAGGTATCTGAAGGGACAGAAGAAAAACTGAAATCTACTGCGCCCATGATGTTTACCTTTTGGGTGAGGACACTGAGGCCCTGTGGGGTGACACCATTTGCTCATTGAGAACTGACCTTTTGGCGGCTCCTTCCCATTTCCATTGACTCCAGCCCTGCCACTCACCGGGCTAACACTTGGCCAAGCATCAGCTTCTTTATTTGAAAATGACTGTTGTAAGATATGTAGCCAAAGGGTGAGGGTGGAGGGCAACAAAGTGCCTTCAAGCTGCTGGAGCTGGCATGGAAGCAAGATGGGCTGAAAAAGAATGTTCATGGAATTTGGGGGCTTCAAGGGCTTAGGCAGTTCCGTAAATCTTAGTGAAGGTGTTGTAAGGAAGACCAGAGATGCATGGACGCCCAGAAGCTTGCTTTGAAAGTCCAAGATTACATGTAGTCTGAGCTGAGAAGCAACAGGTATGATGGAAAATGCGGGGAAGAGGTCCTCCCAGGGAAACAGAGACATCAGGGAAGATTTTCTCAGACATTCTTTGGCTAAACAGGCTGCTCCTGGAAAAGTTGGGACCCTGCCTCATGGGCTGCTGCAGACAGGCGCTGCCCTGTGCACCTGGAGCCTGTGCTTTGAAGCAGGCATGGGTCCACACTGCTTCCCTCTTCCCAGGTCTATGGTCCCATCCAAGGAGCCAGTTGGGCACATGAAGTAACTTTGTGAACTCTGACCAGCAAATTGTACTTGGAGTGTCCTGGTGTACCGAATTCAATACTGTTTCTGAATCCCTATAATGCACTGTGGTTCTAGGTTTATATGTTCTAACTGAAAAAAATTTTCATCATTTAAAAGTAGGATAAATTCTATGCAAATCAGTAGGGTTGCACTCTCTGTCTCCTCACCCCGCTGGTGCACACCCTCCCACCCCATGTTACAGGTGACATTCTCATCAGGATTCTTCTCGTGCTTCCTTTAGATTTAGTACATTGCTTCCAGATCCAGATATTTTGCTGCACAGATCTGCTGTCTTGCCTCTACTTGTGAATGCCAGTGTCAGGCCAACTCCGGTGAATCAAGGACCAAGCTCTCCTTCTTAAGATTGGGCTCAGCTGTGCTAAGCCTGGCTTATTCCAATTTGGAAATGTACTAAATGTAACCACAGTTCCCTGTGTCCTAGGCTTTTGACCTCTATTGGCAAATGTCCCACCAAATAAGCAGCAAACAGCTCTGACTCTTCCAAGCCCTTTTGGCCAGAAACTGCCTCAGAGCAGTGCCTGCCAGAGCACACAGGTGGCCCCATGATTTTAGCTGCTTAGCACATTGAATTTATACAGACTTATTCTTTATTCCTTCAACTGAGCATATGGGAAACAGACAGAAGATGTCCTAATAGCCTCTGTCATTAAAATCTGTCTTTGTGAACTCACAAAGCCCCTTGTCTCTGTTGCAGGCTGGGATTCTGCATTTCAGCTTTGCTATTGGCAGTCAGACAGAGTCCCTGCAGCTGGTCCTCAAATGTGCTGTGCTCCATTCGGGGAATAGGACTGGATTGTCATGATAAAGAGCATCTGCTATTTGTATTCCCACAGGGCAATATTATAAAATATCTGCTTGTCAAATTTTATGTGGGTAAATTATGCATTTATCCATTACTCCCCCATTGCCCTCAAAAAAAAAGTGGAGGGGCTTGAAAAATGAAATAAACCTATTTTATTTAGCTTTAAAATAATCATTTCTATGGGTGTCCTTTTTAAATGTATGAGACTAATTTCAAATATTAAAGCTTTAAACTAAGGAGAATAAAGACATAGTTTTCAGAAAAGAAAAAAAAAGAAAAGCAAGCAAGAGCTCCCATCCAAAAGAATTGTTCAACTGCTGCTAATGGGAAAAGTAAAATGAGGCAAGTAGGGATAAAAGGCATGAAAAGAGAGAGACTTCTAATGGCTGCACAAATTTGTATTCCAAAGACTGGAGAAATGGATTTATTTATTAATTGTGTAATCATCTATCATTTCCTATCAGCATCAAACTCTAATATGTCTGAGCATTCACATTCACTCATATCAGGGAAGGTTTCAGGATGTGGCTTTTGGATGCCGGAGGTGTTACACTGTAGAGAAGGAAATCCACAAGATGCCACCTGGAGCAGAGCAGACAGCCCTGAATTAATGAAAACTGACATTTAAAAACTAGGTATGGTGTACCCAGTGCTTTGCATGCATTCTCAAGATCCTAAAACACATGGTCATGGTCTTTAGAGAGAAAAGTCTGCAAAGGACCACTGATGCATTGGAATCAACTTCTACCAGCTCCTGAGAGTCCATTTTTAATTTTCAGGGATTTTGCAAGTCAGTTGTTAAACAGAGTGGTTATTTTTTTAAAAAGAATGTAAGATTACTATGAAATAAATTGTAATCAAAAAGGCAATACCCAAAATTCATCCACTCCCTATCAGACTATATTTTACTCATACTTATGCTATACTTTATTTATAGCTATTGTAGCTGTGTGCTGTAAACACCGTAGATGGGGGTGATAATGTGCATCTTTTCTCACCTCCACTTGCAGTGGGCTCATCTCGTTGCTTTAAATGGACAGCAATGAAAATGCTTACCTACAAAAATTAGTCAATGCTACTGACAGTAGCGTACATTATTTTGTTGCTTGTCTAGATCTAAGAAACTTCCAGAGAAAGTATGAATGATTCAGATTGAATTTGAAAGAATATTGTGTTCCCAGCCATATGAATTCTAATTATGATCCATTTGATCATGATCATAGCACACAAATTAAGAAACTTTTCTTTCAGTATGCAAAAAATGATCATTATCGGGTGCAGCAATAGTGTCACAAGTGAGCAAGCACCAGTCAAGTGCTCCTGTGTGCCTTTATTGTTTCAGCCTCATTGTATGTGCAAATGTAAGCTTAACATCAACCAACACTCTTTCAGAACTATACTCCTTGGTCAATGGCAACCGTCGCTGGGCTACGGGCATAAGAATGTGGCAAAAACCAATGATAGCATTTCTGTGATAAACCATTGGCTATAAGGGAATTTATAATAATGAGCCTTGTGTTTATTGTTTTTTTACAAAATGCATGTGACACACACACATATATATATATTTATATCAGTATTTATAATAATCATATGTATGTATATACAAGCATTTTTTTTCAAACCTTTACCACCAGCACATAGCTAACAAGACTAAAAAAGAGCATACTATCTAAGACCACATGGTGAATAAGTGTGATGGGTCTAAGGGTGGGGTAGCACACGTCAAAGCAGGTGAGAAATTTCTACACCCCAAGGGTTTCTGGTCTCATTCTCACTGTCTAATACCTTTCTTTTGAAATCTCACCCCTATTTTCTATGAAATCTCCTGGGTTTTCTCCCTGACAGTTATTGGGAAAGGTTGATCTCATAAAACACATCCCCACCTCTATACTGGCCCATCCTTCCATAGATTCTATAATTAAATATGCACAGGACTAATCAAGTCAGGCATATGTGGGTCTTTTGTCACTTCCTTCCCTAAGACCCATCACTGCCAACCCTCTACTTCTTTCTCTTTCCTATAAAGTTTAACAAAACATGGACACAGGTTTTAAATAAGTTGTTCTTTTGCTATTTTGATGGAATGTCAGGTTCAGAGGACACAGGTTCTTCCAATAACTGCCTACCATAGGAGCTAGCAATTAGAACAGGTGGGTGATCAATTTTATCTACGGCTTCTTCCTTAGAGTATAGCAATAAACTAATGAAGAATGCTTATATTTTTATAAACTTTAAGTTTTATAATATACCACCACTGTATCTTTTAGTCCTCATAGTAGTGGTAAGATATGCAGGGTGGATCTCATTTAACCTAAGAGGAAACTGAAGCTCAGACAGATTAAAGGATGTCTCCAGGATTATGGTCCTATTACATTATTTTACTCCAAGTCTTATTTTCTGTCATCATGGCACCCTGCAGAGGAAATGTGAACAAAATCCCTCAGGTTTATTGAGCAAAGTATGGCAATAAGGAAAGATGATGGAGCCCAAACAAACTGGGAAACAAAAAGCCCATTAGTTCCTCGCTGCAGAAACAAAAATGTTAGGAAAGAAGAGAAAAGTTTGTTCTTTCCAAGTGATTTTTCTCAAAGAAATAGATTTCTGCTTATTGCAGAAAACCTCAATTCTTAAGTTCACACTGCAAATGTGCAGATTTTTTTGTGGTGGAATCAGCAGAATCGAGATATATTGAAAAGGTAAAGTGCAGAGAGTAGCTCACCTCTGTGGGCAGTTACCATGTGCCAGACATTTTACTAAGTGTCTTGGGTCCATCATCTTTAATTCCTCAAAATATTCCTATGAAGTGGACACTATGATCATTCCCATTTAGAGAAGAGGAAATTGATGCTCAGAGAGATTAAATCATTTGCCTGAAGTCACTTGGGTAACAATTTGGAAACTTAGGTTTGAACCCAGGTTTGTCTACCTCCAGAACCTGCACTTTTAAAACACCTTTGCTAATCTAGAAAGTGATTTTTTCATTGCTGATCCATCTTAAGGCATTTTACAGCTTCTTCTTCTGACCAGAAAGTCTATGGTTATTTGACAGGAAATGACGTAACTCTAGGGGCAACATCATCTAAGGCATGAGCCTTGAGATATCATTATGGAGCTATGTGGCAGGACCAGTTCAGCCTCAGAAAGGAACCCCAGGTCTGCCATGGACTAGCTATATTTCCTTGAACCAATGACATCAGCTCCAAGCCCCAGTTTCCTCATGGTGATATGTGCAATTCTGAAAGGATTCATGGAGATAAAAAAAAATATTAAATTGCCTAGTACTGGCATGTTTGAGATGCTTGATCAAGGCTAGTTCATCCTTGCACATCTTGGTCTTGTGTCTACTGTCTTGTGCTCACACCACGAAGGTTCAGGTGAAATATCCTAGGTGCAAGCTTGGACCCTGAGCAGCATACACCTCTTATAGTTGATGGAGAGCTGCAGAGAAAGGGACACAGCAGATATCTACTGGGTTCCATAATACCCCACCTCCCAAGCACGGAAATGGCATGGTATGGCATTTATGTCTGCTCATTCAGAGATAAAATCCTGCACCTATCTTCATTTTTGCCTCTAAGACCTTGGTGATCAGATGCTCTGTGGAGCCTTCCATGGCTATGGTTTCTGAAGGTTTTTTAAATTAAACATTTTCACAGTAAGATCATTTTTGCAAAGATAATTTTCATCTACTTCATTGCCTCAAAATTAAAATTAATCCATCCTAATGGGGAGGAGAAATGAACATGCTGAATTTCAGGTCATCTGGATTATTGCTTCATTTTCTTACCTGTCTATTGACTGTCAGCCTCCCTCCACTCAGTTCACTCTCCATGGTGATCTCTCTGAAACTCAGATATCATCTTGCCCCTCCACAGCTAGTATTCCTTCACTAGCGGTTGCTATCTTCAAGCTGAAGTCCAAACACATCGTTCTTAGAACTTCAGTACCTGATTAAGCCTCCAGACTCACCACCTGCCACTTGACGCGCATCTATGATACTCTTTACTTGTACTGAATCTTGGGCAGTTCTGCTAATTCAAGACTTTGCACATGTTTTCTCCACCTTCCCCTCTTCATTCTTCAAACCGAATTGAGTACCACCACTTCCTGGATAAACTCAGGCTGAGAGGCAATTGTTTCCCCTGATGGTTCTTTACACACCTTATCACAGCTCTTAGCAGATAAGGTTATCATTGTGGATTGCTACCTCCCCCTTCATGAGTCTAGGAGTGACTGAGCAGCAGGGACTTTGACTTCTTTCTCTATGTTCCCAGCATGTTCCAGGGCTTTGTGCATAGGAGGAACTTTGCAAGTGTTTATTCAATGAGTGCATCTTACATATTGAAATATAACATACTCAGATTTAGAAATATATACAGTCATGACTATACGTTGGCTCATCTCTGCAGTTTTAGAACAGTGATCTATAAATAGCAACAGAAAATCAGAAAATACAGGTTTCAGTACCAGCTCTGCTGTTTATAAACCATGAGGATTTGAGCAAGTTAATTAACTTTCTGACTCTTCATCTGTAACATGAATTACCCTTTCTAGTTTACTTATCCCACAGCATGTATGATGACTAGATGTGATTGCATGGGAATCTGGTGACACCCCAGTCAAATCCCCCTCTTGAAGTGGGGGGCCTATTTATCCAAGTATTGGAAATTCTGACAGCAGAAAGCCCTTAGCCATCTGCCCCTCCAGGGAGTGCCATCATCTAGACTACTCCCTTTTCCCAGGAAGGCCCTCATCCAATGAAGGTAAAGTCCTGGGTACCATGAGCAGACTTGGGACAAATGCAAAGAGCCACACAGTCTCTACGATTTGCCACTGGTCTGAGGTCTCTATGGAGATTGTCTGCAATCCCTCTGCTTCTCATTCCCTTCTGCACATAGTGATCTCAGAAATATATATCCTGCATGCTAATCTACTGTTTCTAACTCTGCTCCCCAGGGAGCCTGACCTGAGTCAGGTAGGCTTGTAAAAACACAGGAGATGCCAAAGTGCTACACATATTTAAGGCATCTAATCATTCAGTCACATTGTCACCAACTAAACATTCCTTAGAAAATACATTGATGCCCTAATGCTTTTCCTTATGACCCTATAGCAAGAAGCAAATAAGTAAAAGAACAAAATCCAGCATGACACAGAGGACTGAAAAGAACACAGGAGAGGAATCAAGAATCCGAGCCTCAAGTTCTTGTTTTCCAGCCCTGGGCAGTGTTATCTTGAGTAGACTCCATCCTCACTCTATGCCTTACTTATACAATGAGGGACATTTACTTCTCAAGTTACTGTCAGCTCCAATGTGTTCATGAATGTACATGTTATTCATCTAGCTTTAAATAAATGAATTTAACTTCAAATAGGGCCACTGCTTTGACTTTAAAGTTGTTCCTTGCTGAAGGTGCCCAGTCCAGGGACAAAGGGGACTGAGATCCACCTTGGGGTCCCTAATACAGGGGTGTGTCTATAAAGAGATTCCTTTGGTAATTAATCCACTGAGAGGGGCATCTTTTGGCAAATGCCATTTCACCCATGATCTCAAATTCAGTGGGAAAGCAGCACTATGAAAGGTATTTCCAATGATCAAACCAAAATTCTTTTCGTAAAAAGAAAAAAAAATAAGTTATCTTGTAAAGGGGTCATGGGCATACACTATTAGTGCCTTGTGGTATAGATTTTTAAAAGTAAGTTCTATCATGGGTAAAACTTACAAGGAGAGAAACATACAAGGTCTCCTTATCCCATAGAAAGCTACTCTCAAGCTCAGCATAGCTGAATAGAATGGCATCTGGCTACCCCCACCCCTAAATGGGCTAAATATTTGTAGGGTCAGGAAATGTTTATCTATGTGACTATGTAACTTCATAAAAAGAGCCTCATTAGAAAGAGAGATTATTTGGGCCCCAAAACTGTTAGTAACCTTTTCTTTCTTTCAGGTCAGCTGAGCTGGCTTTCTACTAAGATGCCAAATCGGGGTAGAAACGAAGACCAGCCACATTTGCCTCTCCTCACAAGTCAACACAATTCTCAAAGATGCTAATCAAAACTTTACCAAGCAGTTTTTCTGAATTACATAGATTTCATGACAATTTCCTCTAACAGCACCAAACACTGACTATCTAAGACTAACAGATGTGTTTTACCTCATTTAGTCCTTTCAACAATCCTATAAGGAAGGAACTGCCAGCTAAATGGAAAACTAGAAAATGAAAACACTAATTTGAAGAGCTAGATGAACTCCTATGTTTACCACTGCATTATTTACAATAGCCAAGTATGGAGGCAACCTAAGTGTTGACTGATAGGTGAATGGATAAAGATGTGGTATATATATACACACACACAATGGATTATTACTCAGCCATAAAAAAGAATGAAATCTTGCCATTTGGGACGACATGGATGGGCCTAGAGGGTATTATGCTAAGTGAAATAGGTCAGACAAAGAAAGACAAATACTGTATGATTTCACTTATATATGGAATCTGGAAAAGAAATGAACGAATAAAACAAAATAGAAACAGACTCAGATACAGAGAACAAACCAATTGTTGCTAGAAGGGAGGAGAATACAGGAATGGGCAAAACAGGGGAAGGCGATCAAGAGGTACAAATTTCCAACAAAATAAATGAGTCTTAGGGATGTAAAGTCAAGTCTATAGAATATAGTCAATAATATCATAATAAATTTGTGTGGTGACAGATGGTAACTATACTTACTGTGGGGATCATTTTGTAATGTATGTAAATGCTGAATCACTATGCTGTACACCTGAAACTAATATAGTATGTCAACTCTACTTCAGTAAAAAAAGATCTATGTTATGACCATTGGCATGAAAAGTCTTTGGCAAACAAAAAATGCCCAATAAAACTGTTCCTTCCTTCTTCAAAAAAAAAATAAAAAGTAATAAAGGAAATAAAGACTTAATAAAAAGTTATACATCTTTTCCAAAGTCTCACAGCGGGTGAGCTGGCATTGATGACTTACCTTACAATGAGTTACAACAGAAATAAATTCCAGTTACTTACTATATCATTTATATTAAGTCATTATAACAGTATAATGTATACCAGTAATAATAGAATGTAGTAGAGTATATCATGATACTCTATCAGACAAAAGTGGGTTATCTTTGAAATAACGCTGCACTAATTGATTTAAAACATTTTTTTTTTAAGAATCTGCAGCACCAACTTGGTTTTTAAAGGCACCCAGAGTCAAGGAGGTCCCAGATAGGCCTAGAAATATTCATTTTAGCAAGATTCTCAAGTGATTCTTATTTTATTCTGCCTTATACAGATGGATCCTGATTCACAGTCTGGGAGACCCTGATCTAGCTTCTAGGTGTGACATTTGAAATACCTATTTAACCTACACTGTGTTTATTTAAAGCAACTTTAGTTTCTGTAGGTAAGAGAGGATAATGTATGTTCAATTGTAATGATATAGATAAATCATATAGTATCTATTATATACAAATCACTTTTATACATTATATCTAACCCTTGCATTAATCCTATAGTAGCTATTAATCAGGAAATCGAGGTTCATAGAGGTTAAGAAATTGTCCCATGACATATAGCTCAGAAACGTCCAAACTGAGACTTAGATATCACCCTGGCTGAGTAGCCAATGTTGCTTCCACCAAGTCATGCCTTTTCCCAATAGTGGTCCTCAGACCTGTGGAGTTGCTTCCTGACTCCTAACAAATAACTCAAGTTGAAAGTCCTTAAAGAAAGAATCTGGAGGTAAAAGTATAGGGATCATCTTGCGGTCAGTCCACTTCCAAGCAAACACACATTTAGCACCCCTTCATTTAGAACAGGAAATACTCAACTTTCTTCATATAGAAGAGAGGGGCTGAGTAACAGTGACCATCTCAGACAAACTACACCACCAACTGCTACACCCCCAACAATAAAGGAAAGGGAGAAAAAAATAAGAGAAAGAAAAAGAAGAAGAAGAAAGGAAAGGGGAAACATTAAAGTGCTCATTCACATTAATGAATCAAAATGTGCCTTCAGAATCTAGCACTTAACTTCCTTTTTAATTTCTGTTTTCTTAATGGTGGATGGGTGGGAATGTGTCCTACTTTTCTAAGCATATCTTGTAAAATTATCTGGTGTAAACACAACCCCATCTCCCTGCTTCTTGGTCTCTTTTTCTTCCCCTTCCCACGGGGGTGGTTTTCTGAGAATTGTTCATTTATTGAGGACGCTGAAGAAGACAGGACCTATGCCAATGACTAACACTTTTCAAATACACTCAAAGCTGGGCGAGAGGACGTCGTTGGTTAAATCCCATTAACCTACAACCTCCTACTCTCTTCAAACTCCTTGTAGAAGAGGCAGAACGCAGCAGAAGAGACAGTCGTAATCGGAGGTCTGGGAACAGCCCCAGAAAAGCTGTTTCCCCACATCTCTGACTCAGATACTTCCTGCCCAGGCTGGAATCAGACATTGCCAAGACAGCTGTGAAAAAAAATGAAGAAAGACCCAACTTTTCAAAAGTAAACTACTATTTAAATGAGAGTTAATCAAGTGGTTGAGTTTGGACGAAGATAGAGGTCCTTGTTGTGAAAGCAATGTGATTTGCTCAAGGCCACCAGCAGGTTTAGTTCCCAAGGCCAAAGCCCTGAGGGGTCAAATCTACTAGCTGGTCGGTCTGGTGGGTTCGAGGTAAGGACTGGGCGAGAGCTGTATCTGGACTCTGCCGAAGCTCCTAGTTCACCCGGATGACAACCGAAGCAGTCAGGTTGGGGCAGAATAAAATCTAAAAGGCTTCCTTTCCTTTCATTAATTTTAAACAAGTAAACAGCCAGTTTTGACAGTATTTATTATTTGTGCTGACTGTAGAGGCATTGCACGATTATAATAGAAAAATGGAAAATCCAATAAAGCATTAATGGAAAAAGCCATCCGGAGTCTTAACATCCAGAAATAACTACTATAAAAAAATGAATGTACTTCAGTCCAGAGGAGGAAATATACTCTTGTTCTCTATTATGTATGTGTGTGTGTGTATATATATATATTACTTAAATAATATAATGATTTCATATTATATAATCTTTTCATACAATTTTTCCACTTTATATTAGCTTATTAAATCTTTATAAAAATTTTCTTTTAAGTTTTGATTTCTTCAATTTTCCCTCAGGTTATTTGCCTGTATAATAATAATTAATGGTTACTGAGTGCTCACAATAAATGCTCTGTATGTGTGCATTAATTTAATACAGCATGTATTAATTTATATGTGGAGACACCGAGACACACAGAGATGACTTGCCTCATGTCACAAAGCTAGAAAGACATAGTGTCCCACACTATGCTAGATTTTGTGCTAGTTTTTGGGGAAAAAAAGTTAAAGGAAATGCAGCTCTGACTCACTTATTTCTTTATTAAAGAACTATTTTTTGAGAACCAAATGTGGGAATTTTTCTGGATGCTAGAGATGTAACAAGGAACAAAATGAAGAGATCCTTGTGTTGTGGAACTTACATGCCCACTGGGAAGACAGACTATAAAAGCTAAGCACACAAAGACAGAGCAGTCCCCCCCTTCTCCAAAGGGGATATGTTCCAAGACACCCTGTGGATTCCTGAAACCATGGATAATACCGAATCCTATAGATACTATTTTTTTCCTATAGGTATGAACCTATGATAAACTTTAATTTATCAAGCAGACACAGCAAGAGATTAACAACATAACTAACATTAAAGTAGAGCAATTATAGCAATATAATGTAATAAAATTATATAAATGTGTTTTCCTTCTCTCTATCAAGTATCTTACTGTACTCTACTTTCCCTCCTCCTTGTATGTGGGATGATAAAATGCCTAGGTGATGAGATGGAGGGAGGTGAATGATGTAGGCATTGTGACGTAGCGTTAGGCTACCACTGACGTTTTAAAGAAATCAACAGAAGGAGGACCATCTGCTTCTGGACTGATTTGACCTTGAGTGACTGGAATCAAGGAAAGCAAACCTGAGGATAAGGGGGCCTGCTGTATACTATAATGTCAGGTAGTGACTTGTGCTATGGAGAAACGGCAAGGGGACGGGAAGTCCTGGAGGGTGATCAGCATGTGAACAGAGTCATGGAGAAAGTGAGGGAGAAAAGCACGCAGGTACCTGGAAAGAGCACTGTGTAGCATGTTAAAATCTGGAAGGGATGTAGAAGCAAACCTAAATAAGTAATCCATGTTACTGAGAAAGAGCAAGAACACATCCATGAAAGTAAGAACATACCCAAGATGCAGCCTAAGAGGAGCAAGTGCCCCAAATGTGCCTGGAGGAAGGCTGGGGATACGGATGTAATGGAGGATAAATGGCTGGAAAGTCGATGGGAAACTGATAAACTTGAATGTCAGAGACTGTCCTAATGCAGGAAGAAGCTGGTCGATAGTCTCTTCCATCCCTAGAATTCTGTGATTAACTTGTTCTCTAACTGTTTTGATTGATCCCAATTAGAAACTTCTTCAATCAGCAGTCTTGATTGTTAGGGACCTTTTTAAACTATGTTTTGCTGGTCAACATCTTAAAGAAACACAAAAGAATATTAGCCTTTTCCTGGACTCTTTAAAGGAACAGCAGAAGAGGTCTCATCAGGTATGACACCTAACAAAACGTCTGAAGCCCCCTCCTCAGAAGTGTCTCTCCCCAGAGCCTCACACCCACACTGGCCCCCCTAGTTCCCTCATCCTTCCTGCTTCTTGGAGACCCCTCTTGCCTGTCCCCCTTGCAGACACAGTATCATTTTAAGTGACTGTGCTCTTATCCTGAGTCATTGCCCACCTTGGGGAGCATAATTTTCTCTCACTGTAGTTTTCCAGAGCAGATGTTGTCTTCGCCACTTATGCACATCCACAAAAACTTTTGCTCGTTGCTCTATCTGATACAGCTTGTCCCTGAGGTGCCTTGTGCCTAAGATTGTCACTTTAATTTCCCCATAGCCACTGCAGTTTTCCTCTTACTTTGAGTTGAACTTGAGATCACCAGACACCTCTGTGTCTTGTGCCATGCTCCAGGAGCCTAGCCATCAAGGTGAATGTGCACACTGTTCCATTCTAGAAGGGCTGCCGAGACTGTACAGTAGATCTCCAATTCCTGATGAAAGGCTCTGAAATATTATCCCAATAATCCTGTCTTAATGTCTGGCCAGATTCAGCACACTGTGGCATTCAGAAGAAACAAAGTCAATTAATTTTTTTTAAGCGTCACTATAGGTCCTTACTTCAGGTCTCTCTTGAATAAGCTGACATAAGCAATTATAGTACCCACCACATGGCAAAACTTCTTGTTAAATCTCTCCTGACAACACATAGCAGCTCCGATGGTTTCTTCTTCTTTCCCTGCCCATTACCACTTTGCTCTTTCTTTTCCTCCTGCTATGCACACTTCTGATGAGTTTCCACCCTTTTTGAACTCCGGTGTCCCTGGCAGGCCCCCTCGAAACTCAGAGTTCACAGGGAAGGCATCTTGCAAGAGGCAGTGGATTGACTTCTACTGAAGAAATGTATTCAGCATAATGACCAGCATAATGTTAGTGTCAGCATCTGGGGATGAGAAAAAAAAGAACAAAAAGGCACAATCATAGTTCTTTTTAATCAAGCTACCTACCTTGAATAAATTCAAAGTTCAGATGATAAATTACCTCCAATGTTTCTTAAGGCAAAACACAACAAGCAGAGTTCTGAAGTGTAAGGG
Source organism: Smutsia gigantea (assembly GCA_032199065.1). Lineage (NCBI taxonomy): Eukaryota > Metazoa > Chordata > Mammalia > Pholidota > Manidae > Smutsia > Smutsia gigantea. Next base: position 205,904 of record JAVSCE010005097.1, on the reverse strand, counting down.
AAATGGTTCAGACTGCCACAGCCACTATGCTGCCTGCGCCGAGCATCCTGTGGGTGTCTGAGGACTGGCTTTTATCCAAATCTCTTTCACTGCCTTGAAATGCAGTTACAGTTCCTGGGGCTTCTGTTTCATTCTCCTTCTCTCTCCTCAATGAAAATTCTGTTTCCAAAACTAAAATCATTTCGTTTTTGTGACTATGCAAGAAATGAAGACTCTTTGTGAAAAGTTGAAAATATACAAAATTCCAAAGAAGTAATAAAAAATGCTATCACCACCAAGAGATGACAATTGTTAACATTTTGGTATACTCCTTTCAAGAAAAATTTTTTTTCTGTGTGTGTGTGTATAAATGCAGACACGCTTTTTTGTTACCTTAAACAACTTCCCATGTTAATAATATATATCTACATTGTATTTAGTTTTATTTTCTCTTTTAAATTTTCCTATATTAGAATTTCTTTGAAATTAAAAATTGGTACCTGTTCATTGTCAGAGACAACCCAAAGATGTAAAAATAAAAAAATAATCTCCTCTACTTCCTTTATTCCTTGTCTTTTGGGCCAAGTGCAACTCGATTCCCCTGACTTCCAAAGGTCTTGGGCAGGCCTCAGAAAACATGGAGCTACAAGGGGTAGCAGTTGCTTCCAAGACCATAGGAGCTAGTTACTCACCCCCAGTGGAAAGCAGGAAGACCTCCTGAGAATCTGAAGGGACTGCTGGGCCTGGAAGTTGGCAAGAGAGGAGTCAACAGCACCCAGGGTACCCTTCTGTCCTTAAAACAATACCTGGTCCATAATAACAACTAGCATCAGTTGCTCGTGTATTATTGGCAGAGCATTGGTTAACGTTGCATACGTGAAGTTGCATCCTGATTGAATCCTCACAATTCTAGGCAACAGGTGACTCTTATTAGCCTCTTTTTGTACATGAGGACAATTTAGGCACGGAGGAGTTAGGATCCAAGTGGAGACATTCTGATTTCTGACCTGATGTTTTATTTTTCCATTACCTTGAAATCACTAAATATTTTTGAATGAATGAACGAATTGAATTTAAAATGACAAAGATGGTATGAAAAGGCACTTTGTTCCCATTCAGAGAAATGCAGATCAAAACCAGCCTAGATAATGTTTTATGGGTCAAATTAATAAGATCTTACTAACCAAGAATATCTGATGTGGTTGGGAATGTAGATCCACTGGGGTCACTCACATATTACTGATCAGAATATAATTTGCTACTATTTTTTTGGTAGGTAATCTCCCTAAAATTAAAACATTAACATATGGCAAAAGATAAGATATATAGTGTCAAAAGTCAGACTAAAAAATATTTGCCACACTGTTATATAATATTCTAAACATTACTAATCTGTAATATTCCTGAAGAGTAGCAAAGAATAGGAGGGTAATGTATTTGGATGCTACTGTTCTTCACCTGCTGAGAGCCTGCCTCAAGAAGGAAGATTCATTTGATTGTTCATACGTATTCTGCCAATTTGCTATAGATATTTTAATGTTTATGTAATCAAGTATATTTACAACTTCCTTTGTGAGTCTTGGTTTCCTGTCTTAAGAATATTTTTCTCAGACAAATGCCATATGATTTCACTTACATGTGGAATCTAAAAAAAGTAAAACAAACAGAAATAGACTCCTAAAAACAGAGAACAAACTGGTGTTTGCCATAGATGACGGAAGTGGGGTGATGGATGAAATAGGTGGTGGGGATGAAGTATACACTTCCAATCTGTAACTCCAGGGTGTGGGAGGGATATGTTCCCAGCCTGGAGCAAATAACCTTTGAAGCCAAAATCATTCAAAGGGAGAAATAAAGCGGGAGAAATCCATTTATTGCTTACACGCAATCATCTACTTCTGCTCGCCTGTGTCTCTCATGAAACAGCTGCAAAAGGACTCCCAAAATCCTCTTCAGTCCAGGTATGTCCTCACTCCCCACCCTCCTTGTAATCACCTATTGATATGGTGATGCAGTTGAGTTGGATCAATTAAAGATAAATCCTAAAAATGAAGCTTTTCTTTGAGCTGCCTAAGAATTCAAACCAGTAATGATTATCTGGATATGGGGCATTTGGGGTGCTCCAAACCCATTCAGTCCTCTTCAGTGGATTTCAGTGTACTGGTTTTCAAATCTTTCATGGGATTAGGGCAAGTTGTAATGCCAAAAAACTGGTTGTTCTTACCAGAATGTAGTCATTATTCTTGAACAACCATTTTTCAGATTATAGCAGGCCTTTCATTAACTTCCAGAATTCTGAAAAAGGTGATTTTGACAGTTTTGACAGTATTCTCATTGCTTTTATGGAGGAGTGGATATTTGAAAATATTTACTTCACCATTCTAGTCATCAGAAGCCTTCAGTAATTTTTAATAAAAATTTAGACTTCTTTTCTTTAGACAATTTAGCTGTGCTGCAAATATTTTAGAATGGAGTGCTTTGCTTTTTGGTGTTTCTTTATTGAAGTATAGTTGATATACAATATTACATTGGTTTCAAATCTACAACATAGCAATTCAACAGTTATATACATTATTGAATCTTCACCCCAACTAGTGAAGTTACTGTCAACATAGAAAGATGTTACAGAACTATATTCTCTATGCTGTACTTTCACCCCCATGATTAATTTATGATTAAGATTTTGTTCCTTTATATCACCTGATCCTCTTTCACCCATTCACCCCAACCCCTCCCCCATGGTAGCCACCCGTCATTTGTCAGTGTCTATGAATCTACTGCTGTTTTGTTCATTTTATTTTGTTCTGTTTTGTTTTGTTTTTAGATTGCACATACAAGTGAATTCATAAGGTCTTCTTCTGCCTGGCTTATTTCACTTAGCATAATACCCTCTAGTTGTCCCAAATGGCAGGCTTGCTTTATTATGGCTGAATAATATTCCATTGTATATATATGTACCACCTCTTCTTTATCCATTCATCTACTGATGGACACTTTGGTTGCTTCCATATCTTGGCTATTGTAAATAATGCAGCAATAAACAAAGGGGTGCATATATCTTTTCAAATCAGAGACTTTGTTTTCTTCAGGTAAATTCCTGAAAGTGGAGTTACTGGGTTGTACAGTATTTCTATTTTTAGTTTTGTGAGGAACTGCCATACTGCTTCCCATAGTGGCTACCCCAATTTACACCTCCACTAACAGTATAGGAGGTATAGGAGGGCTCCCTTTTCTCCACATCCTCACCAAGACTTGTTATTTCTTGTCTTTTGGATGCTGACCATTCTAATCGGTGTGAGGCAATAGTTCATTGTGGTTTTATTTTGCATTTCCCTGATGATTAGAGATGCATAGCATCTTTTCATGTATCTGTTGGCCATCTGTATTTCTTCTTTGGAGAAATACCCATTCAGGTCCTCTGCCCATTTTTTAATCAGGTTATTTGTTTTGTTTTGTTTTTTGGTGTTGAGTTGTATGAGTTCTTTATATATTTTGGATGTTAACCCCTTATCAGATAAATCATTTACAAATATATTCTCCCATACTGTAGGTTGCTTTTTTTGTTTTGTTGATGGTATCCTTTGCAGTACAGAAGATTTTTAGTTTGATGTAATGCTGCTTGTTCATTTTTGCTTTTGTTTACCTTGCCCAAGGACATGTGTCCAGGAAAAAATTGCTCATACTTATCGTCAAGAGATTTTTGTCTGTTTTCTTCTAAGAGTTTTATGGTGGAGTGTTTTTCTATTTGTTATTTTAAGTAATTTATTTTTATTTTCATTTCCTTATTGAACCAGGGCTTAATTTTGGGAAGTCTCTTGAATTTTCTATGTATTTACTCTCTTGGTCTCTTTATTTTAGTTTTATTTCATTAAGGAAAACTGGCCGTGTTAGATTTTACTTTTGTGTGTTTATTAAGATTTTCTTTGTGGACACTTCTGGGAATAAATTTTGTAAATGTCTCTAGAAGTACAGTTGTATATTTGTATGTGTGTAAATACAAATGTCATCACATTAATCAAAGATTATATACTGTTAACTGTATAATTTGGAAAATTTCTATTTAATTCATATTTATAAAGGTTTATTTACCTTTTAGGAGATTTTCTTTAGTATGTAAATCTGTTTGTTTTTTTTACTTTGTATCTGCTTAAGATGTTCTCTTTCATAAAATATTTCCCATTTCCATGTTTCTTGCTCTGGCATTTGAGAATTCTCCTGCGTCTAATATTGGTATTGCCAATCTTGCTGTTCTTAATTGTATTGTCAGGTACATATTTGCCAACTCTTTATTTTCACTCTTGAGAATTTCTTTCTCCATTTGATTGGTGTAGGTAAGATCTGAAAATAAATTTATCAAGAATGCTATCTATGGCTCCACACGAATTATTTTACTGAGGTTATTTCACTTAAGTCTCACCAGAAGGTGATAATATATGTAAAATGTGTAAACCAGCACCTGGTATTAAATAGTCAATAAGTGTTAGTCAATTTTCTTATTAATAATAATAGTTTAGGATTAAGAGCATCCTGGGAAGAAGGTGTGATCATTCTCTGTGGAGAGGTTAAGTGACTTGGCTAGATTCATTTGGTTCGTTTGTAGCAGAGAAAGAGTTCAAGTTCTGTGCATCTATTCCAAACCCAATTCTTTTCCTTTCTGTTTTGCTACTTTAAGAGGAAAAAAAAACAAATGTAAAATGTTGAAAAGCAATGGAGGCCGACTTTGTAATTTTACAATTGTTGAAGAATCCTCTAAAATAAAGGAAAATACTTCTGATTGTTTATTTTGAATGAGTCTAAATGCCTCTTATTCACTCTCCTAACTCTGAGTGTGAATTTACTTACAACAGAACTTCTGTGGAGTGTGTTGTGTTCTGACAACTTGCAGGACTGTTTTAAACAATGTACTCTGCTCAGAGAGAAGACAGTCCATATCTATCACCATGAGAGTAAACACACACTCCTGGGAGGGCAGCTACTGTTTCCACCACTGTCGGAAGCCTCCCTGCTGTCCTAGAGCTACCCTAGAAGATGCTTCTCCAAAACACCAATTCACTTAGATATCTTTTAAAAGCCCTTCCCTAAGATCTCAAAGTCACACTAACTTTTATCCTTTCTCATCCTCCAAAGGTCTTTCTCATCTGCACAACAGACTTGAACTGACCTCCAAACATTCTATTACATCCTTACCAAGGTGTCCTTTTCCTCCCTACCTGCAAGTTGGTCTAACTTCTATCTATATATCCCTTTAATCCCACATCAGTCTCTGATGTGTGAACAAGTCACACTATATTTTGTATTCTTACACCCCAGATAGAATATAATCTCCTTCACAAAAGGAAGTGTCATATGTATTTTATCACCCCACAAGAATTAATATAGAAATGGAGAAGTTGCCAAAATAAAATTTCTTATGTTAAAAAATAAATTTAAAAAGCTCTTGGGTCAGTACAATGGGTAAATTGAAATATGTTCTATAGATCTGGAGTAACTGTATTATTCCACAAACAATATATGGCATTTTACTAGAGTCTGTGTAATTGTAAAAAGCAACAACAGAACAAAAGCCATATAAACATTTTTTAAACTTAACCCAAATTAAGAGTATACACATCATTAAATGCAAACCAGAGCTTTGCCTCCTTACTAATCAAAATAAAGAAGAGGATGGATACCATTTTACTCAATTGTACCAAATTTTCAACCTGCTTTTCTGTGAATTTTCTATTGCTTATAAAAAAAGAGGACATTATAAAACAAATAAGCATATAATTTATTCAATTAGCAATTACTCTGTTTAAGTGGTCAGCCAACCACTTAGATGAACATATAAAGAAATATTAATGTTTTGATAGAAAATATATTTATATACCTTCACAATCATTGTGTAACCTAAGCCAAGTTTCATTCCTCAATTGTAACAGGTTGCCAGTTCCTAAACGACCTTAATCAATTGGTTGATAGTCCCAAATCTCTTATAGGAAAGCCAGGATTTGAACTCTAGAAATGTAGTTTTTAGGAAAGTATTGTAGCAATGTTTTTGAGCTCCAGAATTCATATATTAACGTCTAATCCTCAATGGGATGGTATTAGGATGTGGGGCTTTTTAGTGGTAATTACATCATGAGGGTGGGACCCTCATGAATGGGATTAGTGCCCTTATAATAGAGACAAGAGCTCCCTGGCCCATTCCATGATGTGGAGACACAGTGGGGAGGCAGTCAGATGTCTGTGAAATAAGAAGCTGGTCCCCACCAGACACCAAATCTGCTGGGGTCTTGATCTTGGACTCCCCAGCCTCCAGAACTGTGAGAAATACATGTCTGTTGTTTATAAGCCCCCATTCTATTGTATTCTGGTCTAGCAGTCCACACAGATGAAGACAGGAAGCTTGATATAAAAACCCATGCACACAGGCTCATTGTAGACTTTGGTATTTCTTATTGAAAGAAGTCTTTACCTCTTTATTTTTAATCAATAGGAAAATGGCCTGTTCCAATATCACATCTACTTCTTTTCCTTTGTGTTTTAACAGTAAGCGACAATGGGTATGACTGGTTTCCTTTCAACCCCTCTTCTCCCTTTCCATATTCCTCTCTGTGTTTGTCCACATTGTATAACCACATTTGTAGATGTCTTTCCTATTTTGACAAGACTTTCTATCTTTTCATACTTGTTAACTTTCCAAATATACCAAATTCTTTAAACAAAATTGCAAAATGATTTTATGTTAATTCTACCATTCCCATGTTCCTGAAACATTTGGGAAAATATTTGATCCTGTCATGCCTCCAGTTTCCCTCATTGAATCTGCTACACAAAGAAGTTTTGAACACCTGCCATGTGCCAATTACTGGTAAGAGACCATTTGTTTCACATGCACATGCTTTCACATGAAAGAGCTTGGCCTGTGCTTCTCTTGATGTTCCCTTTGTCGTTGTAGAAATACCACTTGTTCTCAGCCTCAGAAGATGCTGTGGAAGTGTCTTAGTCAAAATATAAAAATCAAAGGTGTTTCATTTTCCTAAAACTTCTCTAGTCTGTGGAAATCTCAAGACCTTAAACAGCTGGTTCTGCTGCCAGATAGTTGGAGGTGACTTGACCATCCTTGCCCTTTCACCATTCCTCACTAGCTTTTGAGTTACAGTTTTATTTCATGCTTCAACTGTCCAGAGAGTTATGGCCAGGGGTCCCTTTGAGTGAGAGCTTTCCAATTCTACAGCGTTAATAAGTCTGACCCAAAGAAGAAAACTGAGTTGCTAGGATCAGCGATTATAAATCTGTGTGTAACTGCCCATCAAAGACTGGCACTCGAATTCTCTTTTTCGGTGCATCTTCCAAGTCAGATATGTGACCTAGTGGTGGCCTAGCAGCAAAAGGCATGAAGAGGAGCTGTTTCAGCAGCATTCTCTGATGCCACACAATCTGGGACCCATCTGTGTGGAGAGATGTAATATTCCTTTGGTTAAAAGGAAGCCTCCTCCTTTTGTTAAAACGTCATAGTTTGGGATTATTAATTTATTACTAAATCTACCACCCAAGCACACCCCCATGTGGTCTCATGAGGAGGGATCTGATCAAACACTAAGATAGAGACATAAAGCCTCACCAGCAGATCAGGAATATTCTGAAGTATTCTGAAATAAAGATTCTTCAGACCTTGAACTGATTAAATATCTATTATGAATGTTCGAAGTCAATATAAGATTAATCAACAAATCTTATAAAGTATAAAAAATACAAAATATCACAAGGAACAAATACTCATTCAGTCTATATTTTAACTCTGTTGAAGTTATAAATGAAGTTGTGTTTAGGACTCAGGAGTCATACATTTGTTCCTAGTAATGAATATCATTGATGAAAAAGTGTAGGTAACATACAGAATGAAGCAGCATCAGAAGATACAGCTCAACAAAGAAATCCCAAAACATCCTTAATCATCTTCTATGTGGCCATTCACTTAAAAAATATTCAACAAATATTTTTATCACGTTTTCCAATGGGCCATCTTGAGAAATGCCAAGATGTTAAGCACAGTTTTGTTTCTACACTAGTATTTTAGAAGTGGTTAGAAACAGTCTTCCTTGAGAGTGTACTGAAAGGAAGGAAGCTTTTAAAGGAGTCAGACCATCTTTGTGCAAAAGGATATCCACCTCAGAAAGATGTCCTTTGCTGTGCTTATTATCTGTCTCTGCAGATTAACTTTGGACTCTTGTGACCTTTCAACAATGTGAATTCTCCTCTGTTGTTAATCATCATGCAGATTAATGTGTACTTTGACTGCAGTAACTATGTTTCATCTCTATGAAAAACAATGTAAGGGAATGGGGGCCGGGCAGTGAAGGACAAAAAAAGTGGAAAATATTGAGAAGGAGGAAGTCTGTGAATTTTTATAAAGTAAAAAATCATGCTCCAAATGTTATTTTGGGTTATTTGTATTTTTGTTAGAAAAAGTTTAATAAAATAAATAACATGCATTTATTTTATGTAAATAAAATAAAGTATAATAAAACTTTGTGATAATTTTCTGTGGCAGTATTTGAGACAGTTTCAGACATCCATGGAATGATGGATATAAGTAGAAATCCTGAGAAGTTATGTGTTATTGTTGAATTCTACACTGCTTGATATTCTCCACTCTGTGGAAATCCTCCTTGGTTAATGTTAAAATTGGATTAAAGAAACCATTACAGAAAAATGGCATGTGTATGTCTTTTAAGTTAACATATATTATTGTAAATTCATTTGCACACCATTTGATATAGGACTAGAGCCTATTTGTGTGTGTGTGGGGGGGGGGGTCTGAGAAGTGGATATTTCTGTCATCATTTTGGTTAAATTATATCCATGCTTCATTATATAAGAAACCCAATTTTGGTTTCTTGAAAGTATGTCTGGAATTCAAAGGCGGGAGTGAAACTAAGTGCAGAATTGCTCTAGATTTTTTATTTTGCATCAATTATTCTCATTTAATAAGGTTTTTAAGTGAATTTGCTATGTCAGGCTTTTTCAAGCATTTAACTTACTCTCATGGAAACAAATTTCTTTTCACCCTCATATTTTATCACTTTGAATTTTTATTTAAATCAAGTAATTAAAATAACAAGTAGGCCCTACACAAACAATCTTGAAAGGAAAAAAACTAAAAGCTATCTATTGGTGTGAAAAAGTGTTTGGGTATCAGTGTACTACATGCATCCACCAGGGATCAGAATGTCGTTCTGGGAGTTGGTTAAAAGAAAGTCACTTATGAGAGCTTTCTACTATCTTTAACACAATATATGGAGAGCAAGAGTTTTTAAACGTAGTGGGCAGACTTTGTAAATGACAACATTTTATTCTCTCAATCTGAAAAGGGAAAAATTCTTCCCTGCAAAGACTTTATCCTTACCTTGAAGGTGGAATTGTCTGCTAGTAATACTGAGTGGATGAAATCAAATACTGTTGCAAGAAGGTACAACAAGGTGGTTTAGCATGCTAATTTAGGAGATAATTCATCTAAAGCAATCTTGAATGGGTGGCAGGCAACTTAGTACTAAATGTCAATTATATAGTCCCTATAGGATAAAATATAGATTTCTCTTACAGAAGTGGTCACTTTTAAACAAACTAAATTTTTATTAATAGAATAGTGTGAAGTCAAATATAAAGGGAGGTTGATATAATGATATAAAAAAACACTTAGTGTGGACTAACACCAAGTTTGAACCCAAATAAGGGAAAATGGACAGTCATAGACTGCTTATGGATCATAAACTGATAACTTCCTCAAGGAGTATCTGGAAATGTTTTTTTCAAATGTTCAAGATATATATTCCCATTTATTCAGCACTTCCAATTCTAAAGAATTCTACTAAATAGTCAGAAATATGCAAAAAGACATATATTTCCACGTTCTCTACAAAATTGGATATAAAGAAAGAAAGGAAGGAAGGAAGGAAGAAAAGGAGAGAGAGAATGATAGGCTAATCTTACTGCAGAATAGCTAATGACATGCATCATTTAAAGTTTCTGTTGCAAGCACGAGAAACCAAATTCTGACGACAATCATAAACAAAATGGAGCTTGTTGGAAGGCTGTTGGCAGCTCAAAATTGTGGAAAAACAAAGGTAGGGTGGGAAGGTTGACATGCAGAAACTACAGACATAGGCTCATAGCTAAAATAGTCTGTTCTGCTGGCAGTGGAAATAAATGAACCTCAACCATAATCACTTACGTTGTCATTTGAATCAAGATTCAAATTTGAAGGAGAAAGAATCCAATTCTTCTGGCTCCGGTAGTGTTCCAGAAATGCCCATCATCTAATATATAATATAATATAACTAGTCTTTCACAACCATGAATAAACTCAATCATTCAGAAGTCATAAGGGCCTTCTAGGTTGGTTATATTTCTTGATCTGGGCGTTGCTTATGCAATTTTTTTTCAGTTCATAAAACTTCATAGATTTGTATACTCATATTTTTTTTCCTGTCTATAGATTATCCTTGAAAATAAAATGTATTTCTAAGAGCCAGACAACCTAAAGCATGTCATCAATTTTTAAATCTCGGAAAAAGTCTGAACTCTCTGTGTTGATATCCCCACTTTCTTTTGTTCTGCTGGTATTCCATTTAAATATTGTGCAACTTTGGAATAATGCTATGTGTAATCCACATAAGCACTACCAATATAAAATAGTAGAAACATAAGGGAAAAAGGAAATAAATCAATTAAAATATATATCACAATAAAAATAATCAAGAAAAAATTTGTGTAGAGACTATATTCTTTGTTTCTGCAGCTGGTCCTGCCTATTGTTCAATCTGTGCTCACCTGATATTCAGTTAGCATCTCAATTGGCCAGAGCTCTGTGCCAGGTAGAGTTATAAAAACCTTACTTCATGAGGGAAATTACTCTTGTTGACTCTTCCCACATGGAATTGAGGGTTAAATAACTTCACTGCTGTCTATGGAAGTCAAAAGACATGATCCAAATGGTTGGACCAGAAAACGTTAAGTTCACTATTACTATCAGTTTGGATCATGCTCAGTAATATAGAATCCAGCAAAGCCCAGAAAGGAAAACAAGAAATATGTCACACAGAATAAATAGTTACCTACCCAAAAATGATAGGGCTTTTCTCACAAACCCCATATGTTTCTTCGTAATTCACTAACAGGGTTTATTGTAAGCTTCATAGAGCATCTTGAACAACCACCAAAATTTATCATCATTTTAATTCGGCCCTTAATGGTCAATTAGTATAATTACTTGTACTGAGGCCCTGGACCAGGTGGAGAAACTTGTCTTTCTAGGTTCCACTCAAAGCTAGCAGATCTTAAAGTCACTTGGCAAATGATGTCAGGTAACACTCCAAACACTAACGTGTTGCCAGTCAAACCTGAAGACATCAACTAATGGATGTGCCTTCTTAGAGACAAGAAGAGCAAAGTGAATCAACTGTCTCTTCACTAAGAAGGGATATTAATTTCAATATGCTACAGACCGCAGGACCTTTGCACTTTTCACAGAGATGGTATATATGTTAGTGTTTTCTCATTTTTTACTGTCTTGCTTCCAAATGAAAACATATTTCAATATTATGTACCTTATGTCCCTGCTATGATTTCCTACACATTATTAGCTTGATTCACCCATTTAATGTGAAAGTGTGATGTACTTTGAGTGTATCTCAGCACAGATCTCTACAGACAACTCTTTTATGAGCTGGAAAGGTGAAGTTTACTGCTGTTCCTGTCAAATGAAAGTAAAATCTGGTGCTTTCAGATCACAAGAAAGGTGGGGAAAAAGCACTTGCCAGGTCAACAGGTATTTACCAGCTGCAAAGGACATGTGGATTATATTTTTTGGTATGCATTTGATGCTTGAGGCTCTGTATGGAAGAGTTATTTCTTATTCACATCCTGTTGAACGCAGACACAGATGTGTGATTTGCTTTGACCAATAAGTATGAACAGAAGTGAAATTCCTTACTTCTGAGCAGAAGTTTTAAGAATCATCTTGTAGTTTACTATGTTCTCTTTTCACCACCTCTGTGGTTATGGTAAGATGTTTAAGGATGCTTTATCAGCCTGAGTTCCCTGAAAAGGAGCTTTTGTATAAATGAGGAAGGGAAGGATGGAGTGAGGAAGAAAGTATTTCTATAGCAAGGAATTGCTTTTTTGACCAAGGAAGACCCAATGTGTGCACGTGTGAGATGTTTCAGAGGTGCTGGAAGATTTAGGATACTACTTAACCTCTGAATACTCTCAGATTCTCCCAATTTAATTGTTGAGAGCCCACCCTAGTCTTTATCAATCAATAACTTTCATATAAGAGACAAGATGTGATTTTTAATTCAGTAAATGTTGTAGCTCAGCAACCCACAGGCTCAATCTCAAAATGCTTTTTGGTGTTCTCAAAGCTGACGCTGCATGAGCTAAAGGAGTCTTGAAGCATGGTCTCAGAAATTTGTGAGCCTTGAAATAACAATTTAGGCTGTGAATCTCCTGGCTTTCAGTTACTCGATGCTATCAGAGGCACCCTCTTATGATGGCACCCCATAATTCCTTCTAAGTTTTAACTTTTTACATAGTAGCAGTCAAGCAGTTTCCTAGCGGCGAGCCAAAGTAGAAACACTTCCTAGTGACCCCATGAATGGCCTAAATAGCTGTTTTGCCATAAAGTTTCTCAGGCTGCTAAATATGTTTTCCAGAATATCAAGAGAAGTTTCATTCCATATCTATTGCTAATAATCTATTTTCTGGTATTGATTTCCCAATAAATGAGAATTGGTCACAGGTAACAGAAACTGTGTCTAATTTACGCAAAACAGAGTTTATTAAAAAGATCCCATTATCTTAAATGGGAAAGCTGGAGAACCACGGCAACTGAGTGGGCTAAATATCAGAACTGGACAATGGCGTCTCCGTAGGAACACCTGGTCTGAATTTTACCATTGGTAAACTCGACCATGTGCCACTTTGTCAATCTGCTAAAATTCAATGGAAGAACAATCTAGTGGCTTTGTTTAGTTCTTGGGCTTTTCCGCTGGACAGTTCACCAGACTGAATACCAAGGGAAAGAGGCAATTCCTCAGGAGGAATTATGGGTGCAATTAGGAATGAATACTGGAAATATAAACATCTTTTTTAAAAAAGCAAACATTAACAAAGTGGCATCACTTTCATGATATAGTGTTAAGTATATATAATATATGTTTCATAGAATAACATGTTTATTAACAACAGTTATCACTAGGCAGTAGGTTATTACTAGCACTTCTATATTTTTCCTTTGTACTTTCTTGAATTTCATAAATTTTCAATAAAAACATGCTAATCTGTTAATTTACAAAAAAAGGAAAACACAAATGAATATTCTTAAAATGAAAGGAAATTGAGCAGGAAGAGATTACTAAATATCTGATCATATACCAGTTATGCATATTTCAGACTATTTGCTTTCCCTCTCTTTTTCCTAAACACTAATATTCATGTTTCTGACCTTTAGTACAAAACCTCATGGGAGAGGAAAATAATTGATAATAAAAATACTACTGGCTAATTTTACCAAGCACTCATTGTGCACTCAGGATTTTGCTAAATGCTTTGTATGATGTATGCTTTATTATCATTCCCATTTTATAGATGAGGCAATTGAACTACAGGGATGGTAAGTAACTTAGCCCAAGTGACCTGAATAAATAATGAAATGAACTTCAGGTCTACTTTCCTTTCCTGCTACTTAGGATTTTTGAGAGAGGATTAAGGTCTGTGCATACTGTTTAAAACATGTTCCTTCATGTACACATCTGGAATGTTTTTAAAGAGATCTAGGAATGGGTACTAAGCAATGAGTATGTTTTAGTTTCATGCTTCAAATATTTAGTGAATGTTCATTCTGTGCCAAAACCTTTAAGGTCGTGTTCTTGAAGGTAAGTGTGCTGCCTCCCCGAATCAATCCATTGAAAGAAAATTTATTCTTGGTCACCCTAATTTTTTAAATATGATAATGTTTTCACTTTAGATGCAGGAAAACAAATGTCACAGAGTTGTGCTTTTATAAATTCTGGTTGAAATTTTGATTCAATTCATTTTTTTATTTGTGTCTGACAACTCAAGACTTATCATGAACTTGAAATATGCAAAGTAAATCAATCATCTAAAGTGGAGAGTAAATTTAGAATACAGGGAAAAGTATCTCCAGAGAGCTTTATAAGGTATTTCAGTATCGAAACCTTTTCAGGATTCTAAAGTCAAAGTACAATGATTATTCTATGGACCTAATTCTGCTGGAGATTCTCCACATCCATAGCAATTTACAAGGATGAACTTTAAATCTGATTTCTCTTAGTCAGATTGCCACGTCCCAAACACATCAGCACTTCTTTATATTTTATAGGGTTCATCTAATTACCATGGGAATGAAAATTTCAATGAATCTGTGAGTTGGTATTTCCACCCATATCTTGGGGTTTCACTTAGCCCTGACATTTAGATGTTCCTTTGGTAAGAGTGTATAAACAAGGAAACGGCTTATGCCTTAATCCAGGAAGGAAGGGAAAATACTTCACTGAAGTAAATGTCATTGCTTTTAAGCTAAAATATGTTATTCGGAGCCTAATTTTGCAGCATCCTGGGGTTTTCAAAATGCCTTTCAATATTTTGGATACACAAACAAACAAGCACAAAGAACATGCCAAGCGACAGGTACTCTGCAACGTGCTGGGTCTGCTCACGGTCCAGCATGATGCAACTCCAGCCCACCTTCCCACTCTCTTGGCTCAAAACTCAAATGAGAAGATTCCCTTAGGCTACTGTGAAGAGGATATTTTTAAATGGGGAAAAGTGGGGGGTGGTAGGGAAACCAGTTAGGAACCTGTCGCAGTATAACTGGGGATAGATCATGATAGCTGGCATCAATGCAGGGATGGTAAAAATAAATTGAAGGGGATACGATCAAGAAATATTAAAGAGGTAGAAGTGATAGCCCTTAGAAATTAACTGGATTTATTTTGATAAAAGATGGGGGAGAAGTCAAAGATAAATCTCAGCTTATAGTTTGTTTGTTTTTGAGTGTCTGTAATTGGGTTGAAAATTGTGCCATTCCTCGTTCATTCTTTAGGCATGATAAGGTTGAGTTGCCTGAGGGAGAGTTAAGAGGAAAGGCCTGGATAACAGTTTGATTATAGCTCAGAAGAGAAATTGTGGTGGAAATACAAAATTGTGAGCAATTAACATGTAATGGAAATGAATGGATTACTTCTGGGAAACTTGTGTAGCAATAGTGAGGAGAGGTTAGAAAAGACCCCAGTGCCTCTAAAAGTGCCCGGCACATATACAGTTGTTAGTTAACAAGTGCATGAAATAATTAACTAATAAGAGGATGAACAGAGCATGGAGAGAGAGATCTCTTTCTAATGAACAGATAGATGTATAAATGAGTAACAGTCATTCCATGTGTTATCAATAAAATGTGGAAATAAAATTAGATGTCTCCAACAATAATTTATTAAACTTTACAATAAATGCAGTAGGTTAGGCATGGGAGATGTTATTCTTATTTTAATCATGATAGAATTGAGCTAAGAAGGATGCTTTTGTCTAAGGCTACAAGGACGTAATTCATAATGATAGAACCAGGGGTAAAAACAATTTTTTAAATTTTTAAATGAGGAGTTATTAAAATACAGGTCCTATTTATTATGGTGGAATCAGAAGAGAGGATGCGGGTAAAGGAAGGAGAATTTGTTTTCTGGACTGTGATGCAAAATCACCAGTCTGAGGGCAGTTTTGCAAACTGAAACCATCTGAAGGAAGTGGAAGAAGATTAGAGAACAGTGGTCCTTTCTGCCTTTCTCAAAGCCAATATTGTCCCTTTTTCCCAGCAGCCCATGGGTGCCCCAGAATGGACTCCTTTCCTGCTAGTTTTACTATGCCTGGGCTCTGTCTCCCATCAATGCCAACACAACAAGATCTGTATTAATAATCCTGTTCCCCAAATGTGTAATGTGGAATTCCCTTCAGATATTCAGGTTGCTTTGTTGATGGAAATTTTGTTTGGAACTTAAAATGCCTTATAAATTGAAGCCCCCTTTGCCCTCTTAAATCAGAAAGCGCTCTAGAGTGGTTCAAATTCTCCAAGTTGCGTTAATGAATGTTTTAACATGTCAGGAAAGCAAATATTCTTAATGCCAGTAATTATTCATTTTTCTTCTGTCAGCTAGCAGCTCATTCCCAAACACCCCTTTTGCTTGTATCTGTGTGTGCCTCTTTCCACCTACCTGAAGAACATGAGGTTAGGTGTACGGGGAGGAGCAGTCTCTTTCTCAGTCCAGTCAGTCTGCCCCAGGGACCTTTAAGGGGTTAGGTTACATGGGACCGTGAAGAATATTTCTCGTTTGTTGCAAGTGGATATTCCATTTTTATACAGAAAAACAGGGACCAGCATCCCAATTACTCTCAATGCCAAGTCATTATGTTTTCAGGGAAAGTGTAGGGGTTGCCTTTCAGTAATCGTAAGGGAGGAATCTCACATAAAAAGAAAAATCAAACAAAGTAATGATAATTTCACAGTAAAGTACTGCCAAAGGTAAAGAACCTTTAAAATGGAGTGCTGCCATCGACACCGTCTAGTGGTCCAGGCCCAGGGAGGAGGTGTTCACATTTGGGAAACCACTCTCACATATTCAGAAGAAATATTATGAGATATTTATTTAGGGATCTTAGCTATGTAGACATTTCTTCAGAACATCCAATTCTCCTTTTATCTAGTTCTAGGTGCAACGGGCAAGTCTGATTTATTATTCCATCTCCTGAAATGACCTACTCATTAGAAGAGGGGTTTCCTTGAACAAATGATCCATATCTTAAGTGATTCTTCCTCCAGTATAACTTAGTATAGACAGTTTTGATATATATTCATGACCACTCTGATTGGTTTCATATCAACGAATCCTGAGCCTAATGAAAGCAGGCTGAAATGGTAAAATTGGGTTTCTTAGTCAATCAGTGAGCTAAACCTGGATCTTGGGCCTTTGTCTAGGAGTAGGAGAATCCCTTATTGAAAAGGCAATGAGCTTTAGCCCCAGGCCATCATGGTTTTGAGCTCTGTTTTCTACTTGGCAGAAAGTTATTTAATCTCACTGATTTTGAATTTCCTCATTCAATAAATGGGAATAATATTCGCACTGAAACATTCCTATAAAGTTAGAGGTCATGCCATGAAACCATAAAACTAGAAGAAAACATAAGTGGTAAGCCCCTTGGCAATGAATTTTTGGATTTGACACCAAAAGCAAAGGCAAAAAGAGCAAACATAAACAGTGGGAAGACATCAAACTAAAAACTTCTGCACAGCAGAGAAAACCATCCATAAAATGAAAAGACAACCTAGTGGATGTGAGAAAATGTTTGCAAATTATATATCTGATAAGAAGTTAATATTCAGAATATATCAAGAACTCATACAACTCCAAAACATGAAAATAGGCAATTTGATTAAAAAATAATCAGAGGATCTGAATAAACATCTTTCCAAAGAAGATAAACAGATGACCAACATATACATGAAAAGATATCGAGCATCACTAGTTATCAGGGAACTGCCAATCAAAGCACAATGAGGTGCTGCCTCAGACCTGTAAAAATAGCTATTATCAAAAAGACAAGAACTAGCAAGTGTTGATGAGGATGTAGAAAAAAGGGAACCCTTGTGCACTGTTGGTGGGAATGTAAATTGGTTCAGCCACTGTGGAAACCAGGATGAAGATTCCACTAAAAATTAAAAATAGAACTACCATATGCTACAGCAATTCCTTTGCTGAGTATTTATCTGAAGACAACGAAAACACTAACTTGAAAAGATACATGCACCCCCATGTTCATTGCAGTATTATTTACAATAGCCAAAATATGAAAACAACCTAAATGTCCATCAACAGTGAATGGATAAAGAAAAAAAATATATATATATAAAACATATATATATATATGATATATATAATAGAATATTATTTAGCTATATAAAATAATAGATTCTTGCCATTTGTGGTAACATAGATGACTTTTGACAGCACTATGCTAAGTGAAATAAGTCAGACAGAAAGATAAATCCATATGATCTCACTTATATGTGGAATTTTAAATAAAAAAATAAGAAGAATGTAGAATAGATACAGAGAACAGATTGGTGGTTGCCAAAAATTGGAATGGGTGGTGGGCAAAATGGGTGAAGGTAGTCAAAATGTACAAACTTCAAGTTGTAGAATAAGTAAGTCATAGGGATGTAATATACAGCAGGGTGACTAGAGTTAATAATGCTGTATTGCATATTTAAAAGTTGCTGAGAGTATATTTTAAACGATCTTATCACAAGAAACATATTCTGTAACTATGTATGATGACCATGCTAACTAGAATTATTGTGGTGATCATTTTGCAATATGAACAAATATTGAATCATTACATTATACACCTGAAACTAATAGAATATTGTATGTCAAAAATGCCTTGATAAAAAAAACATGTCTGCTATATACAGATAAACATTAGAGGTAATACATGTGACCTGCTATGGTACATAGTACTATCAATATCTTAATTAGAATTTGCTATTTAATCAAGAAAAATGTCTGCTCATAGTCCCTGCTTGCACAGCCAGCATGTGTTTCTTTCACTGACAATTCTTCATCAACAAAGTATGATAATGTAACTTCCTTTTCCCTAAAGGTGTCAATCTGGACCTTAAAGCAACAGAATGACAATGGATGCTTATACCCCAGGATTTAGGAATGTGCAGTGCTCTAATCAATCTGTTGGACAGTCCCCTGGGTGTGTTGGTGTCATCATATTTCACAAGTGAAAGAAAATGTGTGGAAACACTTCTGGCAGAAAGCAGTACAAGAGGGACCGAAGCCATGGTTTCTGCTCTGAATGTCACCGCTTTCTACTAAGAAACTTAAAGTCTTAAAAATGGTTTGGATTGAATACAGTATGTCTTTCTCGATTTAGGGTCTCCTAGACCCGAACTTGGGTAGGTCATTATGTTTGTTAGCTGTAGGTCTTTGAAGGCTGATAGTTACATGCATAAGAGGCTGAGCCAAGGGGGAATGGTCTTGGAAAAAAATGGGGATGCTTGTATGGGCTAATGAGACAAGGTTGACTATTTTATGATATCCAGCCCTTCATACCATTCAGACAACTGACCATTTCTGGTGCACATCTTGTGGAGACCATCACACTATTCACAAGCTAGGTGGGAGTAAAGACTGATTAGCGCTGTAAGTTTTATTTTAATTATGCTTTCTATAGAAGAAACTCAGCTCTGCCATGTGAAAATCTATCTTGTCAAAGTGATGTCAGTGCTGATATGAGCACTTGATGTGCTCAGAAAATATAGCAAGACTGTTGTGGAATGAAATGTATCCCCTCTCCCCAATCTTGTGTTGAAGTCCTGACCCTCAGTGTGACTGTATTTGGAGATAGGAGCCTTTGAAGAGGTAATTAAGGTTAAGTGAGGTCATAAGGGTGGGACCCTAATCTAATAGGATTGGTGTCCTTAGAAGAGGAAGAAATACCAGGAATGTGTGTGCATATAGAGAAAAGGCTCTGTGAGGACATGGCAAGAAGGTGGGCATCTGCAAGCTAGGAAGAGAGATCTCATGGAAACCAAACCTGCTGACATCTTGATCTCAAACTTTCCAGCCTCAGAAACACTGGAAAATAAATTCCTGTTGTTTATGCCATCTGGGCTGTAGTGTTCCACTAAGGAATGCAAACAGACCTTTACAAAGAATTTTAACGGAGCAGTGAGAATGAAAGCATCAGGGATGCAAACTCTAGGTGTTTTAGAATCTACAACTAATTAATCCACTGTCACTCAAGACGGGTTTGTTTTGCTCTGTTTTAGTTCCCAGATTGTTTTTTGGATCATGGAATGTTTTATGGAAATGGTAAGAATGAACAAACACAAACCCAATAAGCCCCAAATAACTCGGCATCAATAACAAAATACTATGGCATTAATAAGATAAGGCTCTTTCAACTTTCTATACATCTACCTAAAGCTTTCAGAAGTTACAGCCATTCAAGGTCATCAAAAGATTGATGAAGTTGATTGCAAGTTAAGAGTCTGCTCTCCCAAATATCTAAATGCAAATTCCCAAAACTGAGCAGGTCATGACCAAAGCTTTCATCTGTCTTTCATTTATTTGACAGCGATATTGTCTTGGATTTAGGGGCGTGGACCCTGCAGTTAGACTGTTGAGATTGAGACCTGGATTTGTCATTTACCACCGCGTGCTATCTGCCAGGATACATGGACTCTCTGTGCCTTATTAACTCACTTGTAAAGTGACTCTCCTATGATTATTGCTCCTACTACTATTAGTGCTACAAATATGACAGCTACTTCTGTTACTGCAACAGTATTACTATCACTACTGTCATGGCTGCTCCTCCTGGGACTGTCATGATCTATTGTTATTGCGCTGACCATCAATTTTATAGGGTGGTTGTGGAAGTGGCCATATAGAAAGCTCATACAAAAGTTCCTGGAATATTTTCCCCACCCAAAAACCCTTCCTCTTCCTCCAAGTGATTAGTAAATATCCACAGATAAATGAGGTCTGAGGAGGATGGTCCCCTCTATTTAAAAATATGTGAGGGATCTTACATAGATTTTCTTTTAAATATCGGTGATATTCATACAGGTTTCCTGTAAAATGGCTGTCCAGGTGGGGAAAGGCACTCATGTGTGTGGTATAATAGAAGGTGTGAAACATTTATGTGCTCCATCGTCACAAGAAAACCTGCAAGTTATGTTTTCATCCATTTAACAGAGTTGTATGGAAGCTAAATTATCTTTTCCACTGCTTGATCAGTAATCTCTTCTCCAGCAATACCTATTGTGATTTCAAGCATCACTTCTCTGCAGATAAGTCTTCAAATCCCTATCTGCACATGGAACATGTGTTCTGTGCACCAGTCATTTCCACAGAGAGTTCTGACCATTCTGTCTACGCCAACATATTTAATATCAAATTCATGGTTTATTCACCATCCAGCTCTTGCACATTGTCTGGGGAATATCCTCTGTCTATTGCCATCAGATGTGAGGATTTAGGGTGGTCTCAGTCTCCTCCTTTTCTGACTAGTCACTTCATTCTGTCAATAGTCATGTCAACTTTTCTATTCCCATGGTCGCTGGTTTATTTTCAGCTTTTATCCCACCTCATGCCTCAACTAGTACAACAGAATTATAACAAATGTTCCCATTTACTTTTTTCTTCCTCGAGGCTGTATTCTGCACTATTGCCAGATTTAGTCATACTAAACTAGCAGTAATGTAACTATTCCCAAATTGGTTACACAATTAATGGTGTCCTTCAAAATAAAATCCCAATTCCCCAGCACTCAAGATCATTAAACAATGTTCTGCCAATGTAACTCTACAACTTAATCCAAATGCTTCCTTAAAATAAGATTGTATTGATCAAAATCTATAAACATGTTAAGTGTTGTCTTGCCTTTGCCCCATTTTCCTCTTGTGAGATGACCATCTCCTCATCTCTCTGTACTTCCTGCTCTTTGATGCCTTTCTCCCATGAAGCTTCCCATATCCCTTGGACTCTAAATGCACCTCCCCAACTCTAGCACTTTCTTTTATTGGTTCTACTCATTCAGCGCCACACTGTACATTCTTGGATAGTTGCAAATGTTTGTTCAGTGGACATCTTTCTTCCCTCAAATGGATTATAAAACTTTTTAAAACAGTCATGGAAAGATAGCTTCTTTCCATCCTTAATGCCAAGCTCCTGTGTTATATATTTTATGATTTGTTTAAATATTAATGTGTGATGTACTGAATGCAATTATTATGTATGCATATGAGCCTAATTTGTGTTTTATAAAAAGGAATAAAGTTTCCATTGCCTAATCCAAATTGTTCTGTCTTATACTCAGAAGTGACACTTAACACTGAGAGCAATTTGGACTGTAAGGCACCAGCCAGTGTGAATGGCACTCCCAGTAAATGAGAGGTACAGCTACACTGGTGCAATCTGCCTCCATTCAGCCTGACCCTCCACTCCGTATGGAGAACTTGACACGGAACACACTTGTGACACTTCTAATCATTTACAGCCCTGAAATAACATAGATTTGGCCCACCACTTTTCATATCAATATATCCTCTGTTCTGAACAAAATCCTAAGTTGTTTTTGAGGGAGGATAGGTGAACAGTGTTATTTGTGGATTTCTATAATATTTTTCATATTTCTCATGTTTTCTAGTTAGAAAAATAAGGCATATTCAGTATAGAAAACCTGTAACACAAAATCCTAAGAAATAATCCTCTTATATTACCCACTCATAACCCATCTACCTAGAGGAAACCATTGTACATGCATTTTGATGTTTGTCCTACTAGTTTTATGCATACCTAAATAATTCTTGTAGACCGCTTCTCTTCATTTGGCAATATAGATTTTTTCTCAAAACAATACTTATTCTGCAACACTTAGTGCTTTGCTGTGTCTCACCAGCAGAGTATAAAGCTTCCTAAGGTGAGGAAAACTCTGTCCTTGTGTTCTTTCACAGGGTTTGTTTCCTAACAGGTACCTGGGAGTTCTCCAGTCTTCCCTGAGCCCTGTCTCCAAGCCCTTCCTATTCTCAGCTGCCTTTCACTCATCTTCCATACTGATAGATACGTGCTAGGAACTGTGCTAAAGGTTTTCTATATAGTACATTATGTTTTTAATCCTCACAGCTCCATGAAACAATCATCATTATGCTCATGTGCTCTCACGACCTTGCTCACCATCCCTAACCTTATAGGAAAACATTTGCATGTTTGTCTGGAGAGAAGCAGAGGCTGAGTCTGAGGGCAAGCCACAACGCCCTTCTTTGACAGTCATTTCACTGGACATGCCAACAAGAAAAACCCCTTTCTAGAAAAACATAGGTACTCTGTATCTTCCCAATTTCCAATGCATGTATTGGAGCAAGGAGGCCTCTGGCCAAAGTAAGAAAAACCTGCCTTTTTTTCTCCTAGGCTTAGGATGGGTAATTGTAATATGCTTTTGACAAGTTTAAACAGATCACAGGAGCTTTTTTCAAATTTAGGAAATTCCTAAATAGTTTCTTTTTTTTCTGCTTATTAAACTATGTTATAATATCCTCACAACTTCTAATTTTCAGGACTCTGTTTGTATAGACTTTTTTTTCCTGTTTTGAATATCAGAAGCTAGGAAGTCTAAAGCTGATATTCTGCCAGGGCACTCTGAGTAGAACCGAAAAGCTTGGCTTCAGAGTTCTAACACGGCTTTGATAGTTTTCAGCCGGTTTCTCTATAAAAAGTACTCTGAAAAGAGGATTCTAAGGTCCCTCAAACGTTGACCAATAAAATACAAATAAATTCAGGTTTCAGATAAATAAGAAGTTATTTTTAGTATGGCCCATGTAATTTGGGACATCCTCATATTAGAAAATTACATGTTGTTTATTTGAAATTAAATTTGAGCATCCTAAGTTTTTATTTGCTAAATCTGGTGAACCTCCCCAAATGCTTATGAGTAACTGCACAGGTGAAAACTCCAAATGAAGAATGTGACCTAACATTTTCTAAGGACTACATCAATATAATTTCATTTAATCCTTATATCAATGCTATGATGTAGGTTAATCATCCCTATTGAACAGAAAAGAAAAATAAGCCTCAAAGCTTAAGAATTTTGCCCCAAATCTCACTGCCAAGAAGTGGCAGAGCTGTGAGGTAAGGACAGGTCACCGGACTCCAAAACCCACTGTCCTTCCAGCTCATCCCCATGGAATGAATGAATGCCTAGAAAGCTGATCTCAAGTGAAGTTCACGAAGTACAGTGCTTGGGATTCGAGGCTGATGTGAGCATCGTCGTAACAAGTAAGCAACTGTCTTAATTGTCAGGTTCTCCAGGGAGGCTGATCTGCCAAGTCCCGTGTTTCATAAATAGATCTAAAAACCCACGTTGTCTCTTTTCCCAGTGGAGAAATCACAATATAGACCTGAGGGACCACTAGGGGGGGCTAACAGCCGAGCAGCCACACCTCTCACGTGACCCTGGGAAAGCTTATTGGGGCCACCATACAGCACTTAGCTGTAAGGACATCCATTTTATTGACTCTTCCCTGGCACTTCTCCCAAAATAAGAAGGAGATGGTTTGTTTTGTGGAGTTTTGTTTGATCCTCTCACTGTGTCAATGGACCTATTTAAAAAGAATTTACTACCTTTTTCAAAAGTGGTAGAATTGGCTCTGATTCAAGTCTGTTTTCTCCCTTCTAAGGGAGGAACATCCTTCTTGTTAACCCAGGAACCCAATCTGATCAAAAAGAAAATAAGTCCAACATGTGCTAGTTGAGTTATCTTCCAGCAGTGTTTTAAATTTTAAGTGGTCCTACGGCTACAACCCCGAACTGCATGTCATCTACACACCTCTCACCACCACGATGGCCACTGGTGTCTTCAACCACCATGAGCATAGCACCTGGGAAACACACCGTGTGGATGTGCAATGTTATTCTGATCTTCTTTCCCTTAAACTTATCTTATTTGGGTTCCAGAGGCTGACATTGACAACATTTGAAAAAGGAAATCCTTGCCAGTTAGCCACAAAGATGAGAATACACAGTTACCCTTTTAAGTGGATGTTGACTGTTACTATATAGCTGAGAAAAACAAACATAATGATCACTGAGTATCTGCCAGGCATTGTTCATCCACCCTTTTCGTCTCACTTGATACTTGCTGTAGATCAGGGGTCAACAAACTGTAGCCCACAGGCCAAATCTGGCCTGTTTTAGTATAACTCATAAACTGAGATTTTTTTTTAATTATTATTTTTTTAAGGTTGGAAGAAGATGGAAAAGGAAAAGAAGGAAGAAAAGGAGGAGGAGAAAGAGAAGAAATAGAATATGTGACACAGTATGTAGTCAGCAAATCCTAAAATATTCATGATCTGACTGTATACAGAGAAATTAGCCCCGGCTTTAGACCATACCAGAATTAGTAGTCATAAAACTAAGTATTTTCTCTGAGCTATGCAACGTTGTTCTGGGATGAATTATGCTCCCCCAAAAGATATGTCAGGCTTCTAACCCTTGGTACCTATGACTGTGGACTTACTTGGAAATGGGGCTTTGTAGATGTAATCACGTTAAGATGAAGTCATAGTGAATTAGGGTGGGCCCTAATCCATGACTCCTGTCCTTATAAAAAGTGGATAAGAGATGTAGACACAGGCATGTGTTTTAAGGATATCCAGGATTTGATGTCAAAAGGGCAGCCCTGACTGAAGGGCTAGAGGAACGAGGTAAACACTGGTCAAGGTGAAGTCAGTATGTGCCTGCAGAAAGTATGTTAAGACCCATGAGAGGCTAGTCACCAGAGAGATGGCTGAAACAAGGGACAGGTAGAGCAGATGACAACATACACAGGTGAAAAGGACATATTTAACACTGTGGTTCCTGATAAACTTAGAGCTAGTATGATGATGCAATTGTAATTACTGTTATGAATATTAATATAGCAACCAACGTTTTTCTATTGAGAATTTACCATTGGCCAGGAACTGTATATCCTATATATCCGTGCTTCCCAAACTGTAGTCGAGGACCCATTCTACTGGTTTTTATTTTTTCTAACACATCGGTAACAGGTTTGTACAATAGAAATGAATTCCTAAAAAATAAAATGAAATAAAAGCAGACATTCAAGAACATATGCTCATTTTAAAACCTTATTTGATTCAACAAACAAAATTACTAAAGATTGCCATAAAAGTTTCTGAGTGTTCTCCATTCTTGTAGTCATTTCATCAGGGCCTGCTAAAAGTCAGGCTGTTGGATCACACTCAAGAATGCCCTCTTCTCTATGCCATATATCACTGGATTTCTCAACAACCTCATGGGCAAAGTAAAATGATTATCCCCGTTTCACAGGTGAGACAGTTGAGGCTTAGCCAAAGTAAGTAAGATATCTAAGCTCTTACAGCTTGGAGGTGGTAAAGCCATGCCAGCCTGTTATCTCTTTCTCCAAGTGCCTTCTGCAACTGTTTGAAAAAGGAGAATATATATATAAAAAAATATATATGTCCTCCAACGTCCTGGGCTGGCCTTCTGCATCTGTTTTAATATGGTACCAGCATCTATCATCACACTAATTGCTATTTACTAAATCGCATGCTGCCGTGTAATCAGACACACTTGACTGAACTTACTTTTGCTACGAGGCAGGCAGCAGAAACACGAATTAGCTTATATTCACGAAGGCGAAAGATGCTTGCCTATCCTTCGTTACCTCCCAGGAACGTTGCCAATGCGGAATGCCTTGAAATCCTTGTCTATTAGTGCTAAGTAACATTATGAAGCTGACTCAAAGGCAAACGATAGGGCGCAGCTGATACCTCCCAATATGAACGTCAAGAGCCTGCATAGCTACGTGAAAACAAAGGATTATCCCCTTCTCATTTGGGAATCTTGTTCCTTCACTCCTGGTGTTAACATTCACCTGCACTAAAATGAGGAGATTGGGCATTAGACTGTGTGAGTCTCCAGAGGGTGGTCAGTACAGTGCAGAGATCAGTACAGAGCCCCCCTCGAGAAAGCCTTGGATGCTCGGGATTTAATCAGTGCTCCCACTCGCTCTTGCTTTCTCTTTTGGTTGTTGTGCATAATAATTCCAAGCCTCTGACCTTTTCAAATTGCACAGGTTTATCCTGCAAGTAAAATATGTGCCCATATGAACTTATAAAACACATTTGTTGGGAGGTTGTCATCTATTCAGTGGAATAATCCCTTTTTTCTATCTTTATTGAGGTATGATTGACAAACAAAAATTGTATATATTTAAGGTGTTCAACTTGTATACATTGTGAAATGATTACCATGCCCCCAGCTGTTAACATATCCATCTGCACGCTTAGTTACCCATTTTTTTGTGTGGGTGTTGAGAACACTTGAGGTCTATCCTCTTAGAAATTTCAAGTGTACAACATGAGACGAACTATAGTCACATTGCTGCACACCACATCTCCAGAACTTATTTATCTTGCTTAACTGAAGCTTTGTACCCCTTGACCAATATTCCCTCATTTCCCACCCCCCCAGCTTCTGGCAACCACCAGTCTATTCTCTGCTTTTATGGATTCAAATATTTCAGATTCTTTATATAAATGGAATCATTCTGTATTTATCTTTTTGTGTCTGGCTTATTTCACTTAGCATAATCTCCAGGTCCACCTATGTGGTCACAAAATGCAGGATTTCCTCTAAATAATATTCTATCGGAAATATATGCCACATTTTCTTTTTTAATTTCTCCAAACACCTTGACTCGATTATTCTGAGGAGTTAAGAAGAGTATCAGACTTACAGGGAAATAAAGACCTTCGAGCCAATATCAAGGCATCCTTCTGGGGATGCTTACCAGGGATTTTGAGGTCACTTTTCATGACCTCCTGATAGGCATGATACACAGAAGGGTAAACACGCATGGCTTCATCCTTCCATGATAATCGTAATGGCAGCCAACCCTGATTAAGGACTGGCTGTGGTCATGCATGTGCTAAGGGCTTTGCATGAATTGCCACCAATAAGACCACATATGGCCTCTGAGATAACTCAGAAACATAACCAGCCTCTTTTATGCAGTGATACAATAATGAAATTATTTTCTCTGGGTATGGCATAAACATTAGGAAATTGGAAAAACATCTTTAATTTATTTAGATCATGAAGTATAAAATGGGTAAGATTTGGGGCTCTGGAGCCAGATTATTTGGGATCAGATTCCAGCTGCAGCAATTACTAGCTGTGTGACCTTTGGCAAGTGACTTACCTGTTCCGTGCCTTCCTTTCTCCATTTACAACATGGGGAAGTGCATATTTTTTAGGATAAAATGAGTTCATAGATGTAAAGTGTTCAGTGTTATTACTAAATAAAAGTTGGCTAATAGCCACATGCCAAAGTTTTAGTAATGGACTATAAACCAGATGGGGCTCTTGATTTTTATGTTACACTCTCCTTGCATTGCTGGAATAGAAGAGTGTCTTCTTGGTCATTAAGTATTATTTTTAAGTGTACTGCTGGAATCTGCTTGTTAACATTTATATTTTGCTTGTTAACAAAATAGGCTAATGTTATATATTCTATTCATTGAAGATATTTTATGGTACAGTATTTACGATATGCATAAAAAAGATTGGGTCTGTAGGGGTTTTTGTGTATGTGGTGTAACCTTATTGGGCTTAGGTAAAAAAATGAAATACTCATTTCATATGAAGCATTTGGTCATTTTTGTTCATCTATGGCTATAGAATAGTTCAAGTAATGTTACAATGATATACTCTCTAAAGGTTCGTATTATTTTTTCCTGATGATTTTTTTCCCCAGAGTAGTTCTTCAACACCTTTTACCTGTGTCCCTTTTGGAGATAGAACTTTGTATTATAGCCTTTCTAGAGTAAGTTTTAGTAATTTCACTTAAAATGTCCCATAGCTTGATTTTCAAGCCAATATGCATAAAGTTGAGTAGTATCATTTTATGATTTTTTAATTTGTTCTGCTCCTGTTATTACTTACCCATATTATTTTTATGTTGTGCTCTTACATTTTCTTTCTTTTTGCCTTTATTGGTTAGTGGATAATCAAAATAATAAAGTCACCTTGTGGATTACTAGTCTTACTTCTTTTTAAGACTGATTTCTCACCTTTTAATTACTTAATTTATCTTTATTGGTCTCTTCTGCTTTAAGTTCATTTTGTTGTCTTTTCTTACTTCTTGCTTCATATTAGTAGTGAAAGTTTAGTAGTGAAATAGCAAAACATGAGTTTTCTCTGAGTTGTAATTGTCTCCTACATGCGGTTTTGATTTTTATAATTTCCTGGCTAGGCTGAGATTATGCACTGTATGTTTTCTTAGTACCAAGAATTTATTAACATATAATTTATAAATTTCCAAGTTGTTGGCGCATTTATTTCCTGACTGTATTTAATAATTTTATTGAATTATAATGACATAATGCTGTCTGCATATTTATTATTTAGAATTTATTGTGGTTTTCTTGGTGACAGTATATAGCCAATTTTTGTGCATGATTTCTCAACTAGATATATTCTAATTGTAAAAAGTCTGATATATATTGATCAGTTCTACTTTTTAAATTAGGTTATTTAGATATTCTATACTTCTGCTTAATTTTTGTCTCTCATGGAACAACAGATGAATTCAATTATCTTACTAATATTCTTGTTTCTTTACATATAGCTATTAGTTACTTGCTATGAGAAATAATCAATTTTAATACACTTATTTTTCTCTTACATGTTCTATCAGCTTTAAATGAAATGATTTCTAACCCAGCTGTTATTGATGAATTAATCAGTGAACTTTACCTCCTACCTTCTTTTTCTTCCTGATTTCTGTCTGTTGGATCATTTCAACATTGTCAGAGCACACACATGCACATTGTCTGTTTTCTCTCTCATAAGCTCCACTATCTTAGTCTTCCATTTCCACTCAATGTCCTGAATATATTGGCCAACTCTAGTTTTTTTTGCTCTCATCTCCCCAGTCATTTCTTTATTCATCAAATTTGTTCCTAACATTTTCATCAAGAAGAGCTCATGGGTAAATATTTTTTGCAATTTTCTGTGTTGAAACTGCCTGTGAGCTGAACATATTAAGAAAGCAGAGCTGGGTATGAAATTCTTGACTTACACTTTCTTCCTTAAGGATCTTGTAAGTGTTGCTCCACTGTTTTCCACCAATGAATATTGCTTGGGATTTGCCTTATTCACAAAATAGATTGTGCCTTTCATTGAGTAGACCAACAATGTCTTTGGAGTATATCAAGTGTTAAGTATCCTACTGGTATTAACTCTTAACTATTCCCTGGTATATTGTATGCTTTTCAGTGTGTAAGTTCATAGCTTTTGTCACAAAGTATTTTTAAATTATATATTTAAATATTTGTTTCATTCATAGTTTGACTTTCTTCTTCCAGGACTTAAGTGATATGCATATCAGATATCCATTGTCT
Source organism: Smutsia gigantea (assembly GCA_032199065.1). Taxonomy (NCBI): domain Eukaryota; kingdom Metazoa; phylum Chordata; class Mammalia; order Pholidota; family Manidae; genus Smutsia; species Smutsia gigantea. The sequence goes on along the minus strand of JAVSCE010005097.1, from coordinate 175,864 downwards.
GTATTAGATGGTCCATTCCCTTTCTAAAAATGTTAAACTTTTATTTCCTTTTTTATGTTTGATTTCTCATTTCTAGCTTCTGTGTCTACTATGATTTCCTTTATGTTTAGTCTAACTTGTATGTCTTTCAACTTTGTCTTGTTTTCTGTAATGGTCTTATTTTTCCATTTATTTCTTTGCTGAAATTTGCCAGCCCACATTTCATATCCTCCTGCTAAAGTTATCATCACTTCTCTGAATTCTTGCATTTTGGCTTCATGGTATTCCTCATAAAGGTTCATTCTTTAGGATTTTAAAATTTGTGCCAAACTTATTTGTTCACAGATTTTATCTATTTCATGACAAATTTTTATGTGTGTGCATGCACATGTGCATGTGTCTTTTTAGGCTGTCATTAATGTTTTTCTATTCCTTCTTCATGTTTCCTTTTAAATCTCTGTATCAGTGCTGTGTTAGTCTTTGATTTCTCACCGTTGAATAAACTGTACTTTGTAGGCAAGCTAATTGTGAGAGTTTATTGTAGGAAGGAACCAGGATACTTTCTAGTATAGTTGGTTTTCATAACTCAAAGTTTCTATTTGAATTATGGACTTCTGGCAAATATGGCTGATCTACTTTTTGGAGTCACCCTGCTTCCTTGGCTTCTTTGAATCAAACTGGGTCCATGCAAGCTTTTCATCAGCCCAGTTCATTCAGTTCTTACCCATAATTTTGCAAATAAGAGATTCAGTTTGCATTGCAGGGTGTTGCCCTCCCTTTAGAAAGTATGTTTGTGTTCCCACTTTCTGAGATAAATCAATGCCATGATTCTTACCATTGAGATAATTCCCATTACTTCTTTATTCTGCTTCTGCTCAATATCAACTATTTTTCACAACACTAAGTATTTTGAGGTCCAAGAATTATATTTGTTTCCTGGTTTTTACAGATAATTTTGTACAAAGACTTTGTTTGCTTTCCTTTTGTGTGTGTCTGTGTGTGTGTGTGAGAGAGAGAGAGAGAGAGAGAAAGAGAGAAATGATTTCCAGGAAGAAAAGGGAAGTTCTCATTGAAAAGCTCTGTTCATACCAAGAGTCCATTTTTTGTGTGTGTACTCCAAGATTCTAACAATTTCCTAACTGCTGACCAATTGACAGTTGACATTCTATTAGTGTTTGGTGAGTGGCTAAATATAGGTGAACAGGTTAGCATAAACTGAAGATACTGAATTAGTAGATACAATGTTTGTTACATGTATAATTTCTGACATTTTCATAATTATTCAAAATAAAAGCATTTCATGGGAGTATATTTGAATATAAAAATTATGGAATCCTGAGTGACCCTGCATTTTTAAATTCCTGAATTTCTGAGTACACTTAAAAAAGATGTTTTCTAGATAGTATCCAATATCATTGAAATGAAGAATCTTATTTTCAACCAAAATAATCAAAAATTTTATTAGCTTAGCAATTATAGATTGAAATACAAAGCATAGGAAGTATGCTATGTAACAAGATCCAACTGTATATAGCAGTTTAACGTTTCTTTCTTTGCCATCACATTCTTCCTATAAAAAACATGTTGGAAAATTAAATACAAAATCATTCATTGCTTGAAATGCTGTACTTTAGCATGTAGCTAATTAACACAGATATTCCAAGAAGTGAGACCATTACTTTCTCCAGGTTGTATCTAAGAGGTTCTTTGTAATGGAGAAAAAGCCCAGGTGTTTGGCTTCAAATAGAAATTACCACCGAGGTGTCAGTCTTAATAACAACAAAATACTTTGGCTGAAAATCCAAAAAAAAGGAAGGAAAATTGTTTCCTTCTTATTCCTTTAATGACATTCACACATATTTATTCAGTGAATAAATTAGTTATCTATTGATACATTAAAAAAATTACCCAAAACATAGCTGCCAATAACAACACACATTTATTATCTCATATAGTTTCTAAAGGCCAGAAATCTAAACAGCTTAGTTGGGTGGTTCTGGTTCTTCATCTCTGATGTCTTGTGAAGTTCCAGTTAAGCTGTCTCCTGGGGCTACAGTCACCTGAAGGCGTGGCTGGGTCTGGAGGGTCTGGTTACAAGCTTACTCTAGTGACTGTTGGCAGAAGGCCTCAATTCTTTCCCATGGGGGCCTCCTCATGGGATGGCTGACAACATGGGAGCTAGTTTCTACTAGGGTGAGTGGAGAGAGAGGCAGAGAGAGGGAGAGCGAAAGAGAGACTGAGATAGAAAGATGGAAACTGCAGTGTCTTTTATAATCCATTCTCAGAAGTGCAATATCATCACTTCTGCCATATTCTGATGGTCACATAGAACAACTTTGGTGCAATGTGGAAAGAGACTACAGAAGAGTATGAATACCAGGAGATGGAGATCCCTGGGGACCACCTTGGACACTGCTCACCACAGGTATTAAACTTGTTCTAGGGAGTACATCAAGCATAATGAACAAAAATATTAATAGAACCATTTATCAATTCCTTCAGTTAATCAGTTTTATGGTCAACAGAACATGTTTGCAACATCTACCATGTACCAGGCTCTGTGTTATATACAAGGACTTATAACATAAATAAAACATGACCTTATATTTACCTTATGGCAGGAGAGATAAATATGCAAGACCTAGACAATGATGTTCCACTTTAGGATAAAAGAAGCTCGAACCATACTATGTACTATAGGAGTACTGTGAGAAAGATTGATTTTGTTTAGAGAATATGCAGCAAAGATGAGCAGCTGACACTCTTAAAGGACAAGAGATGGAAGAAATGAATGGAATTTCAAAAGAAAATAGCGTAAGTGTGGAAGATTTTATTTTCCAAAGACAGGCACAAAAATATGTCCCAAGGCCCCTCTTCTGCAATGTGACCTGGAAATTTCCTCAGTAAGGGGTGGAGTCTACCTCTATAATCTGAGGGGCATTGGGAGTGCTTTTACCAGTAGATTATGGTTGAAGGGTTGCCATGCTTCATTCTGTCATAGCCCTTCGCTAGCTATGCAGTTTCTATGACCTTCCTCTTGGAATCTAGCCCCTATGTAAAAAAGTGAAGCTTCCATTAAATATCCCTGCTGCACGAAGCAAAGCCAAGGGGAGAACCCTGGAGCATGAGAAGCCACAGGAGAAAGACCAGGGGGCTCTGAGACACCAGATATGTGCAAGAAGAACTCACCATGGAAGAAGATTCTTCCACTCCAGCTGATGCAGTGTTGATCAGAAATGCCTACCCTGTTGAGCCATTCCTGCCTTCCAGACCCACAAAATCCTGAACACAATAAGAATTATTGCTTTGAGCCACTAAAGTTTTGGGTAGCCAGCTATGCTGTAGGTAGTAACTGAAATAATGAGCATATTATATGACATATTCAATAAGTCACTTCATGGAGCTAGCTGCTAAATTGAAGGGTGGGGTGGGAAAGCATAAACTGGCAGAGAATCTAAAGTATAGAATTCTTGCCGTGCCCTGATAAATGCTGTTTAGGGGAAGGTGGATATTCTCAACTCTTTTGAATGGCAGAGAGACAAAACTTGATTTGTGGTTAGAGTTGGTCATACTGGGGAAAATGTGGAAGGTGAGCAACAGAAGGGAGAGGCTAGAGGAAGGCAGAACCGTTGATGTTTCCCTTTGGAACTGACCACACAGCAATGATGCCGGCAGACGTATGGAAGTGTCACACCGGGGAAATAAGCAGACCCCATCGGGAACACTTAATGATTAGAATTAAATCTCTTTGATTGGAAGTAAGTGGCTAGATAACAATGGTTACAGAGGATTCTAGAATGTCCAGCTATTATAAGACAGCAAACACGAGATGGAGCAGATATGGTGAGGCAAAGAATGGCGAATGAGTTTGGTTTTAGTTGTGTTGAATTTGAGTACCTGTGGGAATTTTAATGATGGCGGTCAAGCCCTGGAAAAGCATCTGGGCTGTGCTTTCACTCTACCATAATTTTCAACTTTCTCTCACACTTCCTGATTATTTTTAATAGAGAGAAACAATCCAAGACGTATTGGTTGCAGCTGAGTTCCCATCCACAGTTCCATATAGAATCTTACCTTATAACGGTCCTCACATCCCACCAGCCCACTTTTCTCATTTGGTATTTTTTATGATCTCTAATTATAGGCATAAGATCCAGGTAATGATTGGGTTACATTTTCTGCCAGACAAATTATGTACCTAATTATAGGCACATGTTCACTGAGATATTGATGCATCTGATGCTTCTATAAAGAAGATAATTGTCAACCTTTGCACTGTAATTAAGTCTAAATGGGAATCCTAATTATTTTCAAAATGAGCAAACAGAAAGCCAGTTTTTGATTGGCTGTGTCATGGCATCAAATGAAATGGATTTGCTGCACAGGTTAATTAGTCATCGATGAATGTCACAACCCTCAGAAAACCCCACATTAGATCGAAGCATTAGAGCTAATTAGCAGGACCTTGCTGAAACTCTGGATGATTTTTACCTGGCTTATCCTTGGAATTCTAGCTATTCACAGTTCTTTTTTTTTTAATGGGTCTAAAACAATTTTTTAATTAAGGTATTATTGATATACAATCTTATGAAGGTTTCACATGACCAACATTATGGTTACAACATTCACCCATATTATCAAGTCCCCTCCCACATCTCATTGCAGTCACTGTCCATCAGCGTAGGAAAATGCTGTAGAGTCACTACTTGTCTTCTCTCCACAGTTCTTTTTAGTTCCCTGAATTGTTCTCCTCATAGTGATTCCTATAAAGTCATTTCACCCATGGATTCTAGGACAAGCATGAGAGAACAGCAGGGACTGAAAGCAAGGAGGAGCTGGGTTTGAATCCCAACCACTTTCATTTTTACAGTGAAAACGTGGACTATTTACTGTTAATCTCTCTCAATTTCAGTAGTTTATCTATGAACTCTATGTGATTTGTCCTATTTTTGGTGCATTCCCAAGTAAACTGTAGATGATAATAAATCTTTCCCCTTAGAGAGGCAGCTGCATTAACTGCAGTTTGATGTTTGTCTACAGCTATTCTTTGGGTACAAAATTTATGTACAAGGAATTACAAAAATCTTAATTGTTTATCTGTCGACTTTTGAAAAAGCACTTACTTGTAGAACTCAAACACCTGTCAATACATGTAACACTCCAGAAAGATTCCCCATGGTCTTTTGCAGTCAAACCCTACCACACCCTCCCAGAAGCAACAAGCTTTCTGACAGTTTCCCATTTCTGATAGCTTCTGCCTGCTCAGAATGTCACCTGAGTCTAATAATAAAATCCAAAACTCTGTAGGTTTCTTTTTCACTCAGCATATGTTTGGGGTTGACCCATATGGCCATATCAGTATGTCGCTCCTGCTAGAAGAACTAATAAACCCTGACATTTCTGTCACTTAATAGAATAAAAATGTATTTCTTATTCATGCCAGAGTATGATATGTGGTCCTGTTTCAAAGACAGCTTTCCTGGATGTGGGGAACTTAGTCACCTTGGGCTCCTGTTATGTAGGGTTTCATCTTTTCCTACAACTTTGGTATTTCAGCATCTAGCAGCTGACATAGAGAAGGCAAAGAGGGCAGAAGGTAATGACCATGACTCAAAAACCCAATCCAGCAGTGCCACACATCACATCTGCCCAGATATTATTGGTGAGGGTGGGTCACATGGCCGTAGGTGTGAACAAGATGACAAGCGTAGGCTCTGGGTGGGCAGTCTTGGTCATGTGCTCACTCCACACCAAGGAAGGAGGAGTGTTCATTTCTGATGGAAAGCTCTGCCACGATGTGCCTTCACTTCCACAATCGTGCCTTCACGCTGGGCTCTTTACTGGGTGCCTGTCGAAGGAGATAGCACAAATCTGTGTCCATCGATTCTGCACCTCACGGATCTTGAGGTCATTTCCTGTCTATCAACTACTGGCTACTGGGTGGCTGCAAAGTCTGTTTTCAACCGCGTCTTCTCGGCTTTATTCGTATCTCACACTTCGGCCAATCTCTCCAAATGTTAGCTCTGAGAAGTTTTTGCTTAGGTAATGGTCTGCCTGTACCCAGGAGCCATCTTCAAGAGATATTACGTCCTTGGTCAAGTCATTGTTAGCAAGGCTTCTACACGTGTATTGAAAGATTTACTATGTGTCTGGCCATTTGCTAAGGATTTTCACAGATGTTATCTAAATTAATCTTCAAAATGTATCATACAACATGCAGTGTTGTTGTTATTCTGGGATATAGAATACTATCTTGGCACTAAATAGTGGTGTCGCAAGACACAGAATTAGAGAATGACTTGGGAAGTGAAAGCAGAAATGTGCAGTCCTATGACCAGAAGGGATTTTACACATTATCTGTCTCATCCCTTCATTTCGCAGATAAGGAAATAGAAGCCTACAGCTCTCGGTGGTTTGTCTGGAGTCCAGGAGCCAGAAAGTGGCAGAGCCAGGCAGAGTTTAAGCCTTCTAAATATCTAGCATGTTGTTCACTTTTTTTTAACAATAAAACGTTATTATACATATAGCTGACCGCTGCACTCTGCCTGGATTGAATCCTAGTTGACAGTCACTAGTTAGGGCAGCCTCCATTTAGGGGTCACCTCTCATAATACTCTCAGCTTCCAACTGAATGGGATATTATATCAACCATCTATCTCCCTAAAATGATCAGATTTTGCCTTTGCCAACTATCTTTCCTTTTGAAGTCTCTCCAAAACCTGTTTAGCAGAGGCAAAAAGCCTTTGAGAAAATCATTCCTTAGGTGAATGGTATGGATTCAATTGCTCTGATTTTGTGTCAGCGCAACTGAAAATGCTTTCTTCCTCGAGAACCAGCCTCTCCTATTTCCTTACCAGCTTTGCTTTAATTGTCTGAGAAAAACTCAGCGGGGCTCAGTACTGAGAACTCTGTTATATTTAATTGTTATAAATATGTTTTCTTCATTACTGTGCATCTTCTGTTTACTGTTATAAAGGTGATACACCAGTAAAGGGAAGGCATCACCAACTTACTGTAAATGAAATGGGAAAAATGTTCCTGCGGAGAAAATAAAATATCTTTTGAAGGCAACATATGACATTGCTTTTGTATGCCTCTAGTTAGGGACCTTGTAAATGCCCAGCTAGCATCCTCTGGGTACATATCTGGGATGATATGCATCTAAGGAAGTGAGAATAAAAGGGAAAGAGAAATATATTTGGCCCCTGAAGAACAATGCAGTACAATTCCAAGAGCCAGTCAACAAAGCTCTTAAGGGAGACTGCACTTGCTGGAGTGATATGTAATTTGTGGAAAGCCACTAATTACAATTTATATAACGTGACTTTAAATCTTTCCAGAAAAGTACACTGCTTCTTCAAAATGAGGCACTTAAAAAGCTGCCAAAAAGCTCTTGCTCGAGGTGATTGGCATTCTCCTGTCCTGGGGAGAGAGTCAGTTGAACTGCTTAGAGTGACAATTGGACTTAAGTGTCTCATGGAAGTACTGGGGATGTTGGCCTCTATGAAAATGTAAAATATTCAAAATACGATAACTGCTGTTTGCCTAAGGGCAATCTGATGTCAGGGAACAGATCCACATTTACGGATTATACTCACAGTGAGAAGGCTCAGCTAGATGTTAGAAAAACAAAATTAGAAAAACATCAGTTCTAAATTACTTACTAACCAGAACACTGCCTACTTCCTAGAAGCCAATTAATGCATATTCTTGGAATGATAACTATAGTTACCATTTATTGAGAATGTACCATATACCCAGCACTTAGTAACATGCTCCTTACAGGGCCCATGAGGCCTTTCACATTTAGGCCAAGCCTGACCTTTGTTTTTTTCCTTAGAACCCTCCTGGGCTTCTTTGAGTTTTCCTGATCTTTATTCATGCTATATGTTCTCCGCTCTCCAACCTCCCTCAAACATTCTTTGAATAACTATCTATGCCTCATGTCCTGACACTATACCAAGATGTCAGGTAACAGGTGAATCAGGGATTTCTTACCTGGGCAGCTAGACATTTCCCCTGAACTTGTATATAATGAAAATTTCCCTCCTTTCCCAGACTTCATAGACATTTTTTCCCCCAGACTTCTGCTTTCAGAACACTTAGCACAACTGTGATTGCTTACGGAGACCCCGTGGGAGGAACCCCAGGAGTCCTACATCCCTTTCCCCTGTTCAGCTTCTGTAGGAATTTACAATTATTTGGAGAATGAATGGTTTCTAGCAAATTCTCACCTCAATCCTTTAAGGTACAAATTATATATGCTCAATTTACACATGACAACACCGAGGATTAGAGAAGAAACTTCTCTAAGATGGTTAATGTAATAAATGATAGAGCTGGCTTTCAAATCCCTGATTACCTTACCCCAAAACCCATGCCTTCAAGTCCTGTACAAATTGTCTTATGCTTTAAATGGAACTCATAATACATGAATTTAACCATGTGAAGTTAAGCATGTGAACTCAGTACAAACAAATGCAAAAAAAAAATTAGGTGAAATTTGCATATGTACCCTGTGGCTAGGGGGTGCTGGCTGTTGTGCTTGATTGGCATTTTGTGCTTTGAAACGTCATGAGCACTAGTTCAAGAGCCAGCAGCTCCTGAAGCCACCTTGTGGCTGCCTAAACGGAAGCTGGGAGACTGGAGATGAAGTGAGGCCATGCTGTGTTTTCTTACCCAGTCACAGGGTTAGGAATCTGTAGGCTTGACCTCACCTATCAAGTCAGGATGGAAGCAAACCGAAAAGGAGAGGGGTGTGTCAGTTGATGGGAACAGACTCTTGGCATGACCCATCTCTACCACCCTTTTCGTTTTGGTTATATGGGTTATATTTCAACGAGAGGTAACACAGTTATCATCGTGTGGAACTACTTTGAAAGATAATATCCTTTGAAAGATATGGGTGATTTCATCAGCATAGGACATCTTTTATAAACTGCAGAATGGCTGAGAAAAGTTGAAAACCTGTGAAGTAATGTCGTTATGGCAGACTTTGCTATTTTCTATACTATTTTGCTTGTGAGCAGAACATGTGGGGACAAGCACCCAGAGATGCCTCAGGGCTAAGCAGACTTCGTGGAAGAGGTTTATAGCTTCAACCGGTGATGATTGCTCTGAGAACTAAAAGTGACAGAAGTCACTGAATTGTCATTGTCTGACATTAAGCCATGCTGTCAATCTCATTAAGAAGAATAAATAAATTTCTATCTGAAGATTAATGAGGAAATTTGTAAGTAGGAAAGGGTGCAGCTGCTGAAAAAGTCAATTTCTCAGATTTCTAGAATTGAACCAAAAGAACCACAGAGTCCCTTAAGTGTGACACTACAGCTTTGATGCTTTCAATTGTGACCCCAAAATATAATGTTACCCCAAGATATGGAAAGTATGGTTCAGTGGTAACTTGGACAACTAGTTGAGCAAGTGCAAAGTCCAAGGGCATATATTGGGCCAAAGATGAGAGGGATGGGAAAAAAATGGGCAAGGCTGGAAGGTTGGGATAAAGTTATGTGAGGAGCATAGACTTCATGGCTAGAGACTAATTTTTTTCACTTATTAAAGAACCACATATGATACATTTTTATAAGCCAGCTTCAGGACCAGTGCTAAAACCAGAAATACAAAAAAGAATTAAAAGAGGTAATGCATTATTTCCCTCCGCAACAATCTCTTAGTTTAGAGAAGGATCCAGTTATGTAGAGAGACATTTCCATTAGCGTGATGGTATTCACACAATGCCATGGACGCACAACACAGCTACCAACCCACAAACTGGAGATTTTCTAAAAGGAGTTATGCAAGCAAAGTGACACTAAAGGAATATTGTTCTGAATGTTAGCTATGTAATACATTGGAATAGGCCAATGCTGAAGGGAGGAAAATATCCAGAATGGTATTGTAGCAATCCAGGTTCCAATAGGGTAATGTTTGAAGAAATACAATCTGGCATTAGAAACTGACTTCATAAGCATTCCCATCCATTCCCTTGTACAGCTCACCTCGCTTGTGCTCTGAACCCATCTCAGACCCCAATATATCCAGAGCAATAGCTCTACTTCTAGCCTTTCACTGAAGTTATCTATTGCCTATATGTATATGAACACACATGCACACTGTACACTTTACCAAACCACATTCATTCAACAGCTATTTATTAGTCATTTATTGTGTTCCAGGAACTGAGCTAAGATCTACCAGGACAAAAGTAGATAATATAAGGGCCCTGTAGATACCAGCAGTTGAATGAGTATTTTACTTAAATGTCTGACCTAAATTCACCAAAGCCTGACAGTATCTAATCTCTTCTACTAGGGCTTCATGTTGGGAGGTAATATGAAGAAGTGAAGAGGACCCAGCTGGACAATGGTTCTCAAACTTGAGCATGTATCAGAGCTACCTGGAAGGTTAAAATACAGATTGCTGGGCCCTACCCAAGAGTTGCTGATTCAGTAAGTCTGGGTGGAGCCTGAGAACTTCAGGTCTAACATGTTTTCCAGGGAATCATGATGTTGCTGGTCCACAGACCATTAATTTGAGAACCTCTGGAGACAGACTGATTTCCTAGTTCTTCTCTCCCAATACTCTTGCTCAAAGAAGAGGCAGTCCTTCCTTATCAAACTTTGGGACATCAAAGTTTGAGTTTTATATGGTCTAGCTCTCTGCTTAATAGGTGGATTTAGTCTCTGTAGGACCACGTAAGAAACTATTCAATTTCTTTGACTTTCTTTTTTGCTGAGGGGTGAGAGTTCATTAATTAGTAAGTGATATATGAAGGGTCATGGTGTCCAGACCCAGGGAAAGACAGGCAGCCTCTTAGATGAGGGTAAGAAAATTCAGTAGCAAACTTTCATTGAGCATTTGCCAGGGGACAGCTCTGTAGTATTATGACTTGGACATATGTGACCTGAGAAAAAGACAGTCTTTATCCCAGACCTTGTGCTCCACAAGCTCAAAAGAAACTCTCAGGGTTTAGAATGTAAAAAACTTAAAATAATGGGAATTGTATTCAAGGTGGAGGAAAATGAAATTTGAATATACAGTTTGTCTAAGAAGAAAGCCTTGACTTCAACATTAGAATAATCACTAATGAACTACACGACTCTGTATGTGTCTCTAATCAGGTAATCAGCTAGCCAGGGCCAAAGGAACAATCTCCCACAGCCAGGCAGTAAGCTCACATAATTGTGGAGAGTATAAGGAGAGACTCACTACATTAGTTAGCATCTGGTTAAACACGGAGATCAAAATTTCAATGTGTAAACTAAAAAAGAAAGATTAATTAGCACATTTTCTTGCAGGATTATTTGGCTTAGAAAAATAGCAGTTTCAGTCAATTTAAGTGTACATGGGTGTTCTCCCTTAGCACAAGTCTGTTTAGATCCAGTAAACCTCATCCTGATCATATATGGGGGAAATCAATCACTATTTCATCCAATGTCTGAGGACCCCTTTGTTGCATGCATTAAGACCCAAGGCACTATAGGAAACAGACACATTGCATTTGGCCAAGCTCTGGGAAAGCAGGGAAAGATCTGGGAAGACTCTGCATAAGCAAGATTTCCACTTTAGAAGAATGAGGATACACAGATTCATACGTGAATTATCCATCTCCAGTCCAGTGCTTGGAACATGAGAAGCAGTCCATGAGTACTTTTGAATGTGGAATTTAGTAGAGAAGTATAAAGCCAAGATTTCTTGGTTTTTACTTAGGAACCTGTAATCATTTTGGCCTCAAAACACTCCCCAGTAAAGAGGCTATGGTCCTGGACATTCATACATATTTCTTTTAATTTTCCATGATGAATCCTTAGCAAGTGTAAAGTTGTAGAAAGACAAACACTGTGGTTTTATCTTCAACCACATGTTAAAAAACATCTTAAATAAGAGGTCATTTTCCAAGTTGCATAGTGACTCTAAACATCATCAGGCCTAACTGTAAAACCCTGCTTTTCCAGATGGTGAATGGATGTCAAAAATTTTACAAGCATTTCTTTTCCAAATATTGAAGAACTTTAGTTTTTTTTTTCTTGTTATAAAATATTAGTGTTCCAGCCATTGAAAATAGAGCAGCAGGAAAACTTGCTGATCTGCTTTTTGTCAAGAGAAGAAAACAACTTGTTTGGCACAGTCACTGATTTTCCAGCAATATGAGCAATAAAGGGCCTAAATTCTTAGAAAAGTTCCAAATCCAACCCCACCTGCCTCATGTATTCAGAAGATCTTGCAGACTCAGCTCAGAGTCTGAAAACATTTATAATTTGCAGTTCTTAACAGTTAATGGAAAGGTGAAGGAGGGTGTTGATAATTTCTATATTTTACAAGCTATAGGTAAAGTCACCAACTCCTAAGTGGTTGTAAACAAAATATTCAAACTCTTGGCTTCAATCTTCTCAATTATAAAGTAGGTGAACCAAGCTATGTGCTCTTCAAATATTTTAATAATAGTAAGCTTGATAATGATAGCAACCCTTCTTCAAATGTTTATATTTTCTACACGTTAGGAACTATGCAAAGACCCTTATTAAATGAGCTCATTTTATTTTTAATACAGCCTAAAATATTTCCTACAATCTCCACTTACAGTTAAAGAAAACTGAGGCTTCTAGAGGATAAACAGCTTTCCCAAGTCAATAAAAACAGACCTAAGATAAAAATTAACCCTAACTACAAAACTAGTGTTCATAAACACTTTCTTATGTGATAGACTTTCAAACTAAGAATCATCATTCTCTTTTTTACAAGGCCTCTTATAGGATTCTATGCTAAGCAATGAAGTAGATAGATAAATGACAGATGGTAGATAAATAGACAGATAGACAGATGGTGAGTTAATGCATGTGTGTGCGCAAACACACACAAATACACACACATACACACTTTATTTTCAATCCCGAGAAGCTACTCTGTTCTTTCCATTACCTAGAGTAGATTCTTTCTGTTACTCTGGACCAGTTTCATAAACTGGGGAGTAAAGAAAAAAAAACTTGGTCACTTTTGGATATAAAATGACTTATTTTTGCAATTAATATATCCAGTGAAATAATAAAAATTCAAACCTGTTTCACAGTTAAATTGTTTGCTTCCCCCAGCCAGGAGAAAATTCAGGTCTTTGAGACCTAAAATATATACATCTTAGAGAACAACCTCTTTACAAAACAGGATACCAGTTTTAAAAGTACAAAAGTGAATGAGCATTGTGACATTAGCAAGACAGTGTGCTAGTAGGCTCCAGGCTCTCATTCTCCCAAGGAAACATCAACCAAAAAGCTAGAAACTGACTAAAATAGCTTTATGGAGCTCTGGAAACCATCAGAAATCTACAACAACCAAGTAGACACCCAAACATGAAAAAGCTGCATTCAAAATGGTAAAAAAAATCATGTGGCATTTTTATTCATCTTTGCCCCACCTCTTTCTTGACATGACATGGTGGGTAAGATGTGGCTCAATTCTCACTTTCTTTGGGTTCAAAGGACAAAGTGGAACTTGCTTGCAACAATGTGATCTAACTGTAGGCTGCTGAGGGACTGGTTTGGGTCTCACCTAAGAGCTCTAAAGCTGGTTTGGATCCCAGGCTGGAATCTGCAGAAGGCAGTGGTTTATAAAAACTGTAGGAAGACTGCAGGTCCAAGGAGGTCTGGGGGCAAGACGCTGCTAGATGAAAACAAATAGAACACTCAGGACCCTGAGAGAAGCAGGGGTGAGACTCTTAGGAAAAAGGAAAATTAAAAGTAGATGTGTGTGTGGGGGAGGAAGTTGGGGGGAAAGGAGCATACATATAGGGAAAGTGCATCCCCAGAAAAAGGCTGAGAAAACCTTAGGCCACCATATCAGGATGATGAGGTTTCCCCTTGCATATAGCCAGTGTTGAAGTAATTGTTTTTCCAATGCCTAATTTCAACAAAAGGCCACAAGGCATACCAAGAAATAGGGAAATATGGCCCATTCAAAGGACCAAAATTAATCTCCAGAACCAACTCTAAGAAACACTAGCTGTGAACATTCAAGACAAAGATATAAAACAAATATTTTAATTATGCTTAAAGGGCTAAAGAAAAACATAGACTCAAACATGCAGAAGAAATAGTGAACTTGAAGACATAGCATTTGAATTTTTGAATTTGAGGAGTAAAAAAAAAAAAGAATGAAGAAAAGTGAACAGAGCCTAAGGAGTTTATGGGAGATCATTAAATGGACCAATAAAAGCATTATGGGGTCTCAGAAAGAGTAGCTAGAGAGAGAAAGGGGCAGAGAGTTTATTTGAAGAAATAATGGCGAGAAAATTCCCAAATTTCCAAATTCTGTACATAGAAATACAAATATAAGATGCTCAAACAAACTTCAAGCAGGACAAACAAAAAGACTCAATGAGATACATTATGCTCAGTCTCTTCAAGGTCAAGGAGAGAATCTTGAAAGCAGCAAGAGAAAAGCAATGCATATACAAGGGAATTCACGTATTACCAGTGAATTTCTCAGCAGAAACCTTGCAGACCAGAAGACAATGGCATGATAGAATTACAATGCTGAAAGAAAAAAAAACAAAAACCCTGCCAGCAATGAGTTCTATATCTGTCAGAACAGAAATGAGGGCAAAATTGACACTTCCAAACAAAAGTTGAGGCGGTCATTCCACCTAAACTGCCTTAGAAGAAATGCTAAAGAGAGTTCCCCAAATTGAAATGAATGGATGCTAGGCAGTAACTCAAAGCCATATAAAATGTAAAGTACATGAACAAATACATAGGCAAATATAAAATCCCATATTATTATAATTTTGGATGTAACTAATTTTTATTCTAGAGGATTTGGAAGACAAATGTAAAAATAATTTTAAATCTGTGTACAAATTTATAAATACATAATTTATGATATCAATAAGATAAAGTAGGGAGGTAGAGCTGTAAAATAGAGTTCTGTATATGACTGAAGTTGTTGGTTTCAACTTAAGATAGGTTGTCATAACTTTAGGATGTTATATGTAATCCCCATTTAACCCTAAAGAAAGTACATAATATAGACAAAAGGAAATGAGAAAAAAATCAACTAAACACAAAGGAAGGCAAAAAAAACCGAAAGAAATGAATTAAAAAATCTATGAGACATACTGAGAGCAAATAACAAAATGGTAACAGCAGGTGCTTCCCTGTCAGTAACTATTTTAACTAGATTTAACACTCCAGTAAAAAGACATATATTGTCAGGATGGATTAACAAAACAGGATACAACTATAAGCTGCCTACAAGAGACTCGCTTTAGATCCAAGGGCACACATAGTTGAAAATGGAAGGATGGAAAAAGATATTCCATGCAAATAGTTTCCAAAAAAGAGCAGAGCTGGCTATTATAATATCAGATAAGATAGCCTAAGTAAAAATTGTTACAATAGATATAGATTGGCATTATATAATGATGAAAAGTTTAACTCAACAAGAAGATATAATGATGATAAATATATATGCTCCAAACATCAAAGCCCCAAAATATATGAAGCAGACATTGCCAGAATTGAAGGGAAAAATAAACATCAATAATAACAGTACAATTGGATCTAGCAGACATATACAGAACACTCTACCCCAAAACATGAAATACACATTTTTCTCAAGCAAATATGGAACATCTTGAGGATAGAGCATAGGTTAGGCAACAAAACAAGTCTTAATAAATTTTACAAGATTGCAATCATACAAAGTATCTTTTCCAACCACAATGGGATATCAGTATCAGAAGGAAAACTGGATTATTCACAAATATGTGGACATTAAACAAAAACTCTTGAACAATGAATACTTAAAAGATGAAATCACAAGGAAAATTAGAAAATATCTTGAGACAAATGAAAATGAAAAGATAACATACTAACATTTATGGGGTGCAGAAAAAGCAGTGCTAAGAAAGAAATTTAAAGCTGTAAACACATTTTTAAAAGCCTCAAATTAACAATCTAACTTTTAAAGTTAAGACACTAGAAAAGATCAAACACACAAATCAAAAATGGGAAAAGGATTTGACTAGGTGTTTCTCTAAAGAAGATATACAGATGATCAATAAGCACATGAAATGATCAATATCACAGTAAACATCAGGAAACGCAAATCAAAACTACAATTAAGTACCATTTCACAACCATTAGAATTGTTATTATTAAGAAAATTAAAAATATCAAGTGTTAGCAAGGATGTGGAAAAAATTAAACCCTTGGGCATGGCTGGTGGGGATGTAAAATTGTGCACCTGCTGGCTGTGGAAAAGAGTATGGTTACTCCTCAAAAATTAATCATAGAAATATCACAGGATCCAACAATTCCACTTCTGGGTATATACTTAAAGGAAAGCAGAGTCTCAATGAAATATTTGTACAGCCATGTTCATAGCAGCATTATTCACAATAGACAAAAGGTGGAAACAAGTGTCTATTGACAGAAGAGTGGATAAACAAAATGTAGTGTATATATATATATATAAATACACACACACACACTATGGAAAATTATTCAGTCTTAAATAGCATGGAATACTGGCACATGCTACAACACAGATGAACCTTGAAGACATTATGCTAGGTGAAATGAGCTAGTTATAAAAGGAAAAGATTGTATGATTCCATTTATAAGAGGTACATAGAGTAGTAAAATTCTTAGACTGAAAGTAGAGTGGTGGTTTCCAAAGTCTGGGGAGATAGGAAAGTGGAGAGTTAGTGTTCCAATCAGTGTACAGTTTTAGTTTTAGAAAGTGAAGAAGTTCTGGAGACAGATGATATTGACGGCTTCAGAACCATGTGAATGTAATTAATACTACAGAATTGTACACTTAAAAATGATTAAGATGGTAAATTTTATGTCATTTATATTGTACTAAAATTAGGTAAGTTTTTTAAAAGAGTGACTATTTAGAATAAATACACAAATGATTCCTTGAAGATTCAGGAAACATTTTTATCCCTGAAATTTCCTTAAACAATTTAATAGAAATGCTTATGCAAAATGTCTTCCCAATTGGACAAACATGTTTTTCAACTGAGCTCCCTCCCTCTGCTTTTCCTATATGTTGCCTCAAGTGACTCGGGACACATATCATAGTATTTGTCATGGTTCTCACTTATAGGATAGAGGGCAGGTCTTCCAAGGGTTCTCCCAGCCTCTCAACTGATACAGGTGAAGGAAGATCCATGTATTCTTGTCCTTTGGGAGTGTGGATGGTACACATCCTTCAGAGAAATTCTCTCTGCTATTTAATTTCAAACTGTTTCCACTCTAGTGGTGGATGGTCAGCCTGGAAGTGGTTCTCAGCAGAAAGGATTATTGCCCTCTTGGTGTACTTGGAAATATGTAAGGTACATTTTGGCATTGGCATTTTAACCAAGGAGTTCTGTTGCAAGTTTGCTAGGAGGATGGAGCTAAGATGTCAAACTCCTGAAAAATACAGAGCAGTGCTAGACTCTCCCTCTTGAAATGCTCTTAGCACTCCATTAAGAAACACTTTTTTGAGTGCCTTTAGTAGTTTAGTATTTCTGATTGGGACAACTAGAAGCTATTGTTCTATTCTTGATCTTTGTAGCTTCAGCCAAAACTGATATAGAAAAGGTCCATTTTATAGTATGTTATAGAGTGAAAAATGTTAGATCCAGAAGGGAAAATACTGAGTACTAAAAAAAAAAAACTCATTTCACATAAGAAAAAATGAATAACTCTAGTGGCAAGAGGGACTGGTATGGAGTCCCTTACAACAAACAAACAAACTGTTGGTCCTGTTTCGGAGTGTAAGATTTCATATAGCCATCGTCTTCTTCATCATGCTATAATGTTTAATAATTTCCTGGCCTGAGCAAAATAAGGTGTGAACACTTCTGGACCCAAAGCAGTGTTTATCATCCCAACATTCGCAAATGATTGCAAAGAGCAAAGAATTGGCAGAATCACCAGTAGATGGTGAAGCCCAGGGTGAAGCTGGGATACATGAATCACTCATCCCAGCCATGTGCTCCTTCACGTATATCACTATAGTGGTCCTTACCGTGCTGGGTCAAGATAGAGTGATAGCTCTGTTCTTTCATCTCCCACCATACTTTCCAGATGGTAATGGGGAAAAAAATAAGATGTAGACAGAAGTCTTTTCTTAAAATAGATTCTGGCTACTTTGAGTACTAAATATTAGAAAAACAAATACTTGATATAGTATTCATATCTAGAAACTGGCTTCTTATCATCAGTACTGAAAAACTTAAAAAAGAGAACCATTGAAAAGAAAAGAAATTCAAATGGACAGCAAATATTTATGATGTTTCCTGGAAAGCCTGTCTCTTTTGCAGCAAAGATAAATTAATATTGTTTGCTCAAGATTTCAAATGTGAGTATAAAGTCAAAGCTATAACAAGAGTGGCTTCTCAGTATTTTTAAAGCAACAAAGACATATGAAGTGGAATAAACTCAGCAGGCTGTGTAATCAGTCACATTCATGCCAGTTATTTCACGACATCTGTTGAAACTTATCCACAATAATCTACAATTACTTTCTTATTATTATCACTAAATAACCCTTACAACAAACCAACAAGGTGGATATTATTTTGCCTATCTTACAGATGATAAAACTGAGCCGATCCAAAGGCCTTTATTTAGAAACTACTATGTCATACACTAGGTTAGGTACTGGAGGTCTGAAGAACAAAACATATCCTGTCATTGAATTTTGGCAGCATACATAAAAATGGAAGGAGGAAGATAAACTAGATGAAAATAACTGTATTTTAAATTACTAATTGTTACTTATTATGACATAAATGTTTGAGATCAATAACAGATTTGACCAACACTCAATGCAAAAAAATCAACAAATGCTCAGCAAAAAATAAGGAAATAATATTAACATGATCAAAAAGCTTCCAAGACAGTAAGGAATTATCAGGACACAGAGGAAGAAAAGAAGAAAGGAAGGAAAGAATAGAAAAAGAGAAGAGAAGAGAAAAATGGGAACCAAGAAAGATTCATAAAAATGGATGCTATTTCCATGATTTTTATCTCCATTTCCATAAAACTGGTAAAAGCAAAGTTAAAAGATCAACTTTCCTTTTGATGACTTCATGGGGCAAAGAGGACTGAAATCACAGCCCAGCACTGACACTGGATGGAGATTCTGACAGGATCCAATTATGTAGGAACATCTGAAACAATATACTCAGGATAAGAATGTACAAGAGAACCAATCCTGGAAGAAATTGCAGCCAGGGTACAAAATACATAGACTTCATAGTGAATCTGTTTTAAGATGTACCTGAAATAGTACTTCCCTTAGGAAACTTGGAGAAGCAAATGCAAACCCTCCTTGGAGAAAGCATGTATTCAAATTTATTCAAATTTTTCCTACAAATAATTTTCATGTGAAATGACTGGCACAGAGTCAAAGATAATCAGATAACAATGGGACAAAAGACACCATAAACAAGAACCAACTGATAGGAGAAGCTTATGATCAAAATATTTAGCTGCTGAGTTGTCAAATAACCTTTAAAGTAAGTGGTATTACTATTTAGAGAAAAAAGATAATCCTGAAAATGCCAAAAAAAAGAATAAGAAACAGAAAAAGCATAGCATCTATAAAGGGAATGCAACTAAACCTTCTAATACTAAGTATAATAACCAAAACCAGTCATTTGAAGGGTAGATTTTATATTAGATTAGACACACCCATAAGAGAATTTATAAACCAGAAGACAAATTAAAATAAATCACCAAGAATACACCACAGAAAAGACACAAAAGTGTGAAGGAATATAACAGATGCAGTGAAATCTAGTCTTTTTTTAAAAATAGAAAACACTGAGATCTCTGGAAAAAAAAAGGAAGAATGAAGCAAGGAAGAGATAATGGATGAGAGTTTTCTTTAGCAAAGCAAAGGCATTGATCCACAGATTCAAGAAACTCAAAGTTCAAGTAGGATAAATAAAAATAAATAATCAGGTATATATACACTGCATTGAAACTGCTAAATATCAAGTCAAAGAGAAAAATCTTAAAAGTGGTAAAGGTTTTTTGAAAACAGGTTACACATTATCGGAACAGCATAATTACAGCTGACATTTCAAAAACAACAAGAGTAGTAAGAAAACAGTGGAATGATATCTTCAAGGATACAAAAGAAAATGATTTCCAAATTAGAACATTATGTCCAGGAAAGTATACTTTAAAAAAATGAAATTGAAATAAAGATATTTAAGACCAATGAAAATATAACAGTACAGCAGACTATACTAAAAATTTGTTAAAGGAAATCCCTTTGACATTAAAAATAAAATAGCCCTGTTTCAAAATGAATGAGCTCACCTAAGAATACAGTAGAGCAGGGGTTCTCAACTGGGAGTGATTTTGTCCTTCCCTCCTTCCCAGGACATTTGACAAGTGGAAACATTTTGGTTGTCATAACTAGGGGGATGCAGTTTTAGGTAGAGGTTGGGTAGTCTTCTAAACCATCCACAGTGCACAGGATTAACCCCTTCTTCCCCCAACAAGGAATTTTCCAGCCTCAAATATCAACAGTGCCCAAGTTGAGAAACTCTGGGGCAGAGAGAGGAGACCTTAGACCACATTTTGAACAGCATTTGGTAGCCATGTAGAAGAGGGCCAACTTTCAAATAATGCAAAGAAGGAGCAGTAAGTGATTTAGTAGGAAAACCATGAGTGTGAAGTTGTGGATGCCAAGGGGAGAAGCCTGTCCAATGCTACTGAGAGTTCACTTAAATTGAGGAATAAGTATCACTTAGATAAAAGTAGAATAAATGAAGATTTTTTTTGTGATCTTACCAAGAACTGTTTTGGTGGAATGATGAGACAAGAGAGGGCAGAAGTGAGATTTGATCATGTGGAAGAGTGAACAGGAGATAATGAAATGAAGTTAGCAAGAATAGCACTTTCAATATATTTCACCATGAATGGAAGAAGAAAGATGGGGTGTGGAGCTGAGTGAGATTTACCAAGGAAGAGATTTAAGGATATTTAAAACCCAGTGGAGTGGATCCCAAGAGAGAGAAAGAGAAATGGATGAGAGAGATCCTGATAATGCATGGATGCAGATGTGTGAGAATTCAAGGCTGAGAGGGGAAAGAGGACTGAGGCAGAGGAATGGCTCCACCAATATAACAGGAAGAAGGAAGGTAGAATGTATAAACAGGTGCGAGTATGTAGGTTAAGAATCAAGACTTCCAATAAAATAGCTTTTATTTTTACTTGGAAGTTCAACTGCTAAGAACTGGGGAGAATGTGGAGTGAGATTATAGAGGGAAGGTGGTTTGAAATACGTATTGTGTTCAGTAGAAGAGCTGGCTGATCAGAGAAATGTAACCAGATCACCCATCACTGTCTCATCTCAGTACTCCTGCCTTCTTCTCTCCCTCCCCTGTTCCCTCTCTCCGTGTGTGTGTGTGTGTGTGTGTGTGTGTGTGTGTGTGTGTGTGTGTGTGTGTTTCATCTCTCAGTATGCCAATCTGGAGTACAAATACCTAATATTCAGATAATGCTTGATTTCTCTCCTAAACATCAAGCTTTAACTGATATTTTTACACAGAGTGTATTTTTATACAGAGGACCTTTCAGTAGAATATATATCCTGTTTTTATTAACTTAGGACCACATCTCTACACTCCAGGTTTCCAAATGATTATATATATTTAAGTAAATTCTATCTAAACCCTCTGTTTAAGGTTATTACTACTCATAAATTCCCTGGCATGAATGAGAATCTGCTTTTATAAAAATTCTCTGCTCATTTCTATGCCTCAGCAACCAGTGATATTCCCAAGGTCACCACAGAATGGTAGGGTTAGTGGAGTCAGGTTGATCTCATTATTTGTGGTTCATTTGAACTGCAATCTGTGTGAATGAAATTGAGAGACTTAAACTCTGAACCTCTGTTGATTCATCATTGAATGGTTATTATAACATCTCTCTTCCACCTGGAGGTGGTCATACTTCCTGGTTCAAGTTAGTTGTCTTGGTGTGATTATTAAAGGTGTCTCCTGTCATTCCTTTACCCTTCTTTCACGCCCTTAGGATCAGTGGCTGTTTATAAATGATTAGTAGCCTGCTCTCCAGGTTGATAAACAACTGACTGATAGCATTTGCCAATTTCCATGGGGAAAATATTCTCACTGTGATCAATTTCAAGTGACTGATAAGTTTAACTCATAAGATTCCTGAAAATATAACAATTGACTCCTGGGGGCCAGTAAGAACTGGCTCCAACCTTTGCTGACAATGGTTCTCAACCTCGGCTGCACATTGTAAAAACTTACGTAACTTTAAATATACCAGATCCTACCTTAAGAGATTCTGATGTATAGGTCTGGCATGAGGACTCCATATTAGGGTTTTTTAAAGCTCCCCTGGTGATTCTGGGATGCACCTGGTGTTGAGAAATATCACCCTATATCTACCCAGCCTTCAGCAGGTGATCAGTAAGTGGTGGTTATTTCCATTGTATGGAATATATTCCTATGATAATCTTACCTTTAGTGATTTCTTTTCCTTTGATTAGACTTTGGTATAAAGACTAATATGTAAATTGGGAAGACTACTTGGAAACAGAATTCTGAAAGACTTTTTGATTTCCATCTTCATGGGTTACTCCCTATTGTAAAAACTTCTCCTTTCAATCTTGTGCTCTTCCCCTACCCCAATTCTCACTTCCCCATCTTGTCTTGCTTTTAAACATTATCTCATCCTGCAGCTCTCTCCCCTTGGATGTCTTTCATGAAGTTTGTGATATGAAAGCAGGAAGGAAAACATGTGGAGATCCCCCAGATGGAAGGGTCATGATCTGGACAAGACTCACTAGAGTTTCAATGCCATGGGCTATTGAGGATGGGAAAAAAGCAGGGGTGCGATCAGAGGCAGAAGAAAGTAAACCACCCTAATGGACTGAGGCCATCTGAAGGTGGAAGGGACAACTTGGAATTGATCAGGTATGGTTTTGATATTTTAGAGGATCTAAGCTAGTTGCTGGATCACGTCCACATGTCTATTCAAAGAAAGAAGAGAGATGTCAGGGAATGTTTTGTTCATCAGTCTACTGAAGGGGACAGGAGTCACAGTGTAGTCTTTAAGAGAAGAGTTTCATTTTCAACTACTTAAAAGTCTCTTCTTTCCCTTTATTATGGTAAATTAGTTCCTGCAGCTTTTTTTCCTTAACCTTCTTAAGTTACTTGCTTAGTGAAGACATTGCTTCCTGGATATTTCAGGAAAATACTGACTTTAGGAAGAAAATGACAAAAGCGGAATACCTTGAAGGTTGGAGGTCTGAGATCAACATCCCCACGTTTGGGAGATGTCATGTCCCAAGCAGTCAGGGGACCATCAGCAGCGGCATACCTGGGAACTTGTTAGAAATGCAGGTTCTAGGGCTCTACCTTAGATACGCTGAATCAGAATCTTCACAGGTCGTTGGTCATCAAACAGCAAGTTTCTTTCTTAAAAAGAGGAATCTCCATTTTACCTTCAGGTCATTCTGCTGCATGCTACAGTTGGAGAAACACTGTTTCCCATATTTCCAGTGCATTACGAATCTTCTCCAAAGATCTGTTTAAGTGAAAACTAGTGACTTATTTTAGGTAACCACTTGCTGGTTTTCTGAGCCATACTAAGTTATTTCCACCCAAGAATATGGGATCTCATAGGTGGCAAGCTGTGACATTTGATCCTCTTAAACTAAGAGAAATATTGGGTATCTCTGTCCCTCCCCCAAAGGCCTGATGGTATCTTCTGTCACATTTCGATCTCCATTGTCTTGGCAACTAAAATATTGTTTAAAACCTTGCTGAAAGGTGCAGCTCTAGAATACAATACAGCTTTGCAAACATGCTAACAAACCAAAGGTACACATATTTCTTGAGAATATTTTCTACAGTACAGGCAAGGGAGCCTGGCTTGCATCAGTGATCATTGTAAGAATGAACACGGTAAGAAAATGGCATTTATTATATATCAGAAATTGGTGTTTTAAATGTAATTCAATATTCCCCACAAACTTTAGAGTAGGTATTATAGTTCCCATTGTACAGATTAAAAGTTGAGGCCACGCGTAGAGTAATTGGTAGTGCCAAGATGAGAACCTAAGCCTGTTCACTGTCAATGATACATCATGACTTCATGTAGCTTCAACTATATTAATAAATGAGGCTTTTGAGGGAGAAGCAATTCCACCTATGGAAACATTAGCTCCAGAGTTTGAAAACTGAGTGTGTATTCATTCTTCTTTACTGTTCCTTTGTGACGCTGAACACTGCAGGAACCAAAAATGATTTCTAATATGATCCCCAATCTCAAGGAACAAATACTGATTTAGAATGAATCAGAAGACAATGTAAGATAATCAAAACAAGTTCCCAGATGTGTGGCACAGATGCAAAAGGTCTTGGAAGCCTGGAAAGAAGGAAGAGGTCAGTGTAGCCTAAGGGCCTTGGGGCAGGATTTGTAGAGGAAGAGGGAGTAAGACAGGTTTAGGAGCTAAGAAATATTTAGACAGCTGGTGGAAGGCAAGCCATGAGAGCTGCTCTTTGGCTAAGCAGATTTGTAATATAGCAGATCTTGTTCAATCTGGAGTTGATGAGATTAGGTTATTATTTCCTTCCTTTCAGAGGGAATTTATTGGAAGATAGATTCCTGCAACTTCTCAAAAGGCAAGATACTGCATAGGTCTTGCTTGGACCACTGACAATTCACAAGTTAATACTCAGAGTCGAGAGGAGAGTAAAAGCTGTTTGATGGCCATCCTCAGAAAGAAGTCAGAATTACACTCCACTTGATTTCAAGTTTCTTTACAGAAATGTAATGTTAGGGAAGCCAACACATAGTATTTTTCAATATAAAGTATTTTTCTTATAGCTAGATTTATTTACTTGTTTTATTTAAAGATTTTCCTGCAAAGCTGTATTTCGTTCAGCATAGAAAATAGAATAACGAAGCAAATATTTTGAAGTCAGACAGAATAATAGTTTTTGCCATTGAATTGAGCTCATAATCTGGGCACTGTGCTGAGTGGAAACTACACTCCAAAGGGCTAAGTCACTCACCCCAAATCAGAATGTGGCAATTCTAGGTTCACATAGGCAGTCTCAAAATCTGTTTCGTAACCACTTTTGCAACTTCTCAAAATGATTTCAGACAACAGTGTTGGGCGATCTTAGGCAAGAAAGTCAACTGGACTATGGTTTTATCATCTGCATAGTGACCATGAAGCCACCCCAAATGGCTCTGAGAATCACATGAGAAAATGTTTGAAGTCCTTTAGCTCAGTTACCTGCTCACAAATATGTAGCGAGGGAGTACCTTTTTTCATTCCATCATCACCTTCTGCACTGACCAGACACCCTGCTTGCCTGGCTGATGCCATCAAAGAATGGAAACATCTTTTTTTCTATACCCAGTGGCCCAGCACAGAACGAGGGTTACTCAGACATGTTATTGATTTGATTTTATATTAACCCAGAGGGTAGAAGTAATGATCATCGATTATAGCAATATCACAGAGGGGGGTTGATATAAATTTCCTATGAATTTTTATTTCTGTCAGATCCTCATACTTTGAGGATTTAGTCTTAAAATGTAAGCTTTGAAACTTCATCAACCCTTCAGACCCTTACTCATCAAAGGATTCTAACGAACATTCCTCACTAGGAGTTAATCGTATATTTTAAAGCTACATTGCTCATTTGTCAACTCTGGGATGTAGAAAAGAAAGAGCCCAATTTTTTTCTTTTTCAAACAGCTGTGTCCCTACCCACCAGCAGATGCTTCACAAATTGCCCGGCCATTAAGTAATTATTTCCTCATCATAAAAGCAGCTGAGAAAGATAGCCTCTCTCCCTCCCAAGTCCAACCCCCACTTCCTCCTGCCTCCTCCTCCACCCGCCCTGAAATGTGCCAGACTCATAGAAGGATGGTATTCGTTTTCTACTTGTAATGGAAGATTGTGATTATGCATTCTGATTACTGATTAAAGGCCATGAAGGCATGACTTATGAGATGTGTGCGATGCCAGATCTCAAAGCAACATGAAATACTACCTAGGATGCTTCCTTCATTTGTTGGCAAGAAACTTAAGTGCAGAGACCTGTTTTGTCTGAGATCCTGCTTAGCAAGTGGAAGAGCTGAGTCTTGGATTCAGGTCTTACCACTTCCAGCCCAATGGACGGTTTTCTCTATTACCCCATGGAAATCAGGTCTGGACCATGAACTTCCTTCATTGTCCTAATAGTCATCTAGTGCCTGGTATCAGAAGAAACAGATAAAATGAGTGAGAGTGTCTCTTCAGTCAACATGGAAAGGATGAAAATAACACTTAAGGTTTAGCAATCTGCACATACTTTTTTTTTGTATACTTGACATATAACATTATATTAGTATCAGGTGTTGGAATATAATGATTTGACAGCTATATGTATTATGAAATAATCACCACAATAAATCTAGTTAACTTCCATCACCACACAGTTAAATTTTTTTTCTTGTGATGAAAACTTCTGAGATTTACTCTCTTAGCAACTTTGAAATATATAATATATAGCAATATTATTAACTATAGTCACCATGTTATACCATGATGTACCCATGATATATTTATTTTATAACTGGACATTTGTACCTTTTGACTCATTTGGCCCACTCCCTATCCCTTGCCTCTGGAAACCACCAATCTGTTCTCTGCATCAATGAATTGGGTTTGTTTGTTTTTGTTTTGGATTCCACATATAAGTGAGGTCATACAGTAGTCGTCTTTCTTTGACTTATTTCGCATAACATAATGCCCTCAAAGTCAATCCATGTTGTCACAAATGGCAGAATTTCCTTCTTTTTTATGGATGAATAATATTCCTACATATATTTCCATTAGATAGATAGATCACATTTTCTTTATCCATTCATCCATTGGTGGACTCCTAAATTGTTTCCTTGTCTTGGTAATGAACCTGGGGTGCAGATATCTTTTTGAGTTAGCGTTCTTATTTCCTCAGATAAATACATGGCAGTGGAATTGTGGGATCATATGCCAGTTCTATCCTTAATTTTTTACTTATACTCAAAGAGATCATCAATATCCATACCATCAATCCATCTCAAACCCAGTAAAGGTCAAGGAAAGTTCACATTTTACAGGTAAACAGAGCTTTAAAAGATTACTTCTTCCAGCAACTACTGGCTGGCTTGTGTTTGGAACTCAATCAACTTTGAGTTCCTCCTCTACCCCATCTCTTTTAATAGTTTCACTTCCAAGCTCCCTCAGAATAGTGTTCTCTATGTACATCAATTATTTCTCAGTAACACTGGGGAAAAAAATTACTAAATAAGGAAAAGAAACAGATGAGTGATTTCTCTCTTGGATGCACTTCTCATGGCTCTAGTCCTGTGTTTCATTGTGTGTGGTTCATGGAGCCACTGTTTTGTATTCCAAAAATCCAGAAGGAGTGGAGGGTGGTTATTTAAGATGCAGAGTCCCCAGCCTCTCCCCAGACATAGTGAATTCTGATTTCTGGGGGTGGGAGAAGAGAGGTTAGAAACAAGAATCAGCATAAATTTTCTCTTCTGTCTCCACCTCCATAATGTCAGGTAACTGGCCTATATATACAAATGAGAGGACGTTAGTGCTAACAAGGCAATCAGCTAGATCACACTTTCCAATATGCCTTCTGCTTCTTTGCACTGCCCTCCCTGACTTCCCACCCATTGCAAAACCCCAGGTACCTCGAATGTCTCCAGGGGCTCACAATCAGTTCTCCTGGGTCTTCTGCTCTGGTCTCTACAGGTATGCCTACTCCTACAAAAGGCTTGGAGACAGCATCTGACCATAGAACCTTCCATAGGAATACCTCGGCTCTGCCTGACACATCTCCTGGGTCTCAGGAACACATCTGCAGATGTTCCTGTGTCTGTGCCCTCCCTTCTGCCATCACCTCAATTCAAGAGTTGTACTGGGAGCTGCCTGAAGTAGAGAGAAGGATCCTGTCTCCAGATTGGTTGCACATTGTCACTGGAGCTTAGGTTTTTCACTCCTTCTCCCTAGGTTTCACAGAGCCCCTTGTAACAATACTTCCTCAGTTTTCATGCCTAGCCTTTCCTCTCTGTTGGTATCTGACTCAAGTCTGAGGACATATAAGTTATTTGCCCATAGCTCAATCTCTGGCCTGACATGACATCGCAAATATCCTCCTTTAGGTCTCCTTCGTTGCCACCCACAGGACTCCTTCACGCAGATACCTGAGTTTCCTAGACACAGAACTCAATAGAAAGATAGAATCCCACTTACACCAATGAATCCCCCACTCTATTGATTTCACTTGCAGGGCTTCATTATTTTAAAAATTGCTTGTCTTTTATACCTCATTCATTCATATGCATTCACTCTTACACAAATTTGAATGACATGCATGACAAAATACAAGGGAGAAATGTAATAGGGAAATGCAAAAGGACAGAAACAGAATGAGAGACATGAGACTATTCTAAAAACAACAACAAAAGAATGGAGAAATAGAATGAGAAATACAGAGCAGACAGTGGATAGAATAAAACTCAAGGCAGCATAAAAAGAGAGGGAACAGGCAATAGCAGGGAGATAAAATTAACCAGTATTTATGGTGATGTCAGATCCTGTGCTATGTGCTTTACTTGTGAATCTCAGTTAAGCTCCACAATAACCATGTCAAATAAACACTTTTGATTTCCATTTTGTATTAGGCAACTCAAACTTCATCAGGCTTGATACACAGGCTTGATACGACCATTAGGAGATCAAAGTACTTCCATACCAGTGGTAAATCTGCTACTCTAACACTCTCCTGTACTGCAGCTGATCCCTCAGGCCCTAATCTGAGTCATCTTCCTTTTGAACTTTGACCTCCTTTGGCCACTTCACCTCTTTGCTTTTCATGATCCAGTGACTCAATAGTTAGCACTGGGCACAGCAGGAATCTCCAGTATCTGCTCCTGGGTTAAGCCTCCATCTAGTCATGCCTCACTAATTTTGTATATTTTGATGATCACCCTGGTAAGAAGTTAAATTTAACTGATAAAGTTAAGTGGTAAACTAGAGTATGAACTAAAGCACAGAGATTACTGGTAAAAATAAAGGCCAGATGGGATATGGAAATACTAAACTGAATTAAAACACACACACACAGAAAGTTTAAAATGTTCATATGATGAATGATTTTGAAAAAGCATCAGAAGGTCAGATAGGAACTGGGAAATGAGGAGTCCCTGCCCCCTACACTTCCAGCCAGTGAGAAAACAGCTTCCACAGTTTTCCCAGTCATTGCAGAGGGTGTGCCCAGGCTGGATCCCATCTCTGCTTTCTCCAGCCTTTCTAGGACTATGAAATTATTTTCCCTACTCTGTTGATAGCCCATGGCAGGGATCATGATAGCAACATACTAGAAAAAAGAGCCATTGAAAAAATGCAAATGCAGCAGATGTGCTTAAATTAAGGAATTAGCCATAAAAAATCGGGGTAGAAAATGTTAAGCCATAGTTAAAGCACCAAACAATTTGCATACTTCCCACCAGACCTCAAACCTAGGTCTTTAAGGGCAAGAAATACATTATCCAGACCTGATAATGGAAATCTACATTCTATAATTTGCAACCTGCTGGCTGTGTTATGCATGCCAAGTGTATGTTAATCCAGACATCCTTCAACCTAACTGCATGCAAGTTCTCTCCATTCTAATTGTGTTATTAAAATACATGTTTCTATCTTATGCATGCACACCCAGATCACTTTGCTTTCCCCCTAAAGCACAGCAGTAAAAGAAAACAAAACTGATGAGTTTTTATTTTGCTCTGCACTCAGGAACCCAGACTAGAAGTATAGTGGGGACTGACAAGAACGTTCTTTCCTTGAGCCCCCAGGTCAGATGCTGGGATTTCTTAATTGTTTCCAAGGTAAGAGTTGTAAATAATAGCAACGTGGCACACAGAGATAAATGTCTAAGACAGTTATTCTCAACCAAGGGCAATTTTTCCTACCTCTCAAGGGGACATTTGGCAATGTCTGGCAATGTTGCTGGTTGTCACAATGGGAACAGTGGGTTGTGTCAGATCCTGTGCTATGTGCTTTACTTGTAAATCTCAGTTAAGCACCACAATAACCATGTCAAATAAACACTTCTAATTTCCATTTTGTATTAGGCAAGTGAAACGTCATACAGACTGGTATGTAGTGGATAGAGACCAGAGATGCTAACAAAGAGCATGCAATGCTCAGGACAGACCCTCCACAAAAAGGAAATACTCTGCCCAAAATGTTAATAGTAATAGTGCCAAAGTTGAGAAACTCTTGTCTAAGGTAAGACTAAAAGTCAAATCATTGTATGTGAAGAGACCAGTGATTTATGTGTTTGCTTCTGTCTCTGGGAGCCACAGCTGATTTCTACAAGTGCCTTTGCCACTCGAACTATAACCCTAGAGATCACAGTAGTGCCCTCCACCTGGCAGGCTGAGATCAGTCTCCAGACATGGGTCTGGAGGCCAAGCCAGGGCAAGGACTGCCTAATTAAGTCTACCAGCACCAGAAAGAGCCACAGAGGTAGTGGCAGCAAATTCCTTGAAAGTATCAAGGAGAAGAAATTGATATCTCAGATTCAAGAGCAGGAAGATCCAAAGATGGGGACAAGGCCAAGGTCTTGAGCATGATTGAACCATTGTGAAATGAGGGCAAACTGCATCAACCAAAGTGTCTGGGACTGCTAGGAGATTACCTATCTGTGTCTATCTAACTATATACCCCACAACTTTTGTCTCTGTGCTCATTCAAGACCAACTGTTATGCCAGAATGCAAAGAAGAAAGGAATTAGGCTCAACAAAATGCCTTTGAGGTATTCAATATACATATTTCAAGAAGCTAAAATGTGACTTTTAACAAATATAAAAGGAATATGTACAAAAATTTTCTTCATCATTACATGTGAGGGAAACCATCAGATGTTACAATTATTTAGGGGAGAATTCAAGCAACACAGCCATATATATGTGGTGATATAGTGAAATAATCTCACAAATAGATACAAAACGTGTCAATAGTCACAGAGCAATAACCATTGTATTTATGGGACAGAATTCATTTGCATTTCTAGGACAAGGTCATTTGCATTAGTATAGGCTTTTTATAACTTAGAGATTTAGAAAATGGCTCAAAGGTGCAGGCCCCTATGTAATCAGAACACCAAACAGAATGGTGACTAAACACCTAGGAATCAATGTTCTATCCAGTTCAGTTATTCTACAACTTTTTCTGGTTGAGGTAATACTTTAAGAAAAATATCCCAAGTAAATTGCAAAGCTATATCATTAATATATAGACAATGTTCTCAAACTACCTTCCCTTCTTATTTCCTCCTAATCACACAAACCAGGCATTAGTAACAAGAGGACAACCTGATGATACACAGTGCCTCCTTTTTACCTCCATTTTTTCACCCCTGGCTATCTCCACGGAGTTTTCTTTACCATTTTCCTAAACTTCTTTAAGCATTCTGTATCCAGGAAGGCTTCTGTAAAATATCATCTCCTCAGTTAATAATAATACTGCTATTAATTGATCATTTAACTCTTTACCTCACTATCACATCTTTACAACTTATCCACTGAGGTTAGTTGTTATTATTTTAGTTTTACAGATGAGGAAACCAAAGTGGAGAAAGGTTATGTTCTTTCCATAAGGTCACAAAGTCTTATGAGGTAGTAAATATTTTACCAACAGGAAATGAAAAAGATTTTCTCTCCCTTTATTCTCTATCACTGTGTCCATGTGGTCATTTAGCTTATTAATATATTCTATGTATAGCTCTTTGTCTCTTGGCTTACCCATTTCATCTTTTTTATTTTTATTTTTAAAAATGCTTAGCACAACAGACACTTCTCCAAAGAAGAAATTCAGATGGCCAACAGGCACATGAAAAGATGCTCCACATCCCTAATCATCAGAGAAATGCAAATTAAAACCACAATGAGATATCACCTCACACCAGTGAGGATGGCCAGCATCCAAAACACAAACAACAACAAATGTTGGCAAGTATGTGGAGAAAGGGGAACCCTCCTACACTGCTGGAGGGAATGTAAACTAGTTCAACCATTGTGGAAAGCAGTATGGAGGTTCCTCAAAAAACTCAAAATAGAAATACCATTTGACCCAGGAATCCCACTCCTAGGAATTTACCCTAAGAATGCAGCAGCCCAGTTTGAAAAAGACAGATGCACCCCTATGTTTATTGCTGAAAACTATTTACAATAGCCAAGAAATGGAAGCAACCTAAGTGTCCATCAGTAGATGAATGGATAAAGAAGAGGTGGTACATATACAATGGAATATTATTCAGCCATAAGAAGAAAACAAATTCTACCATTTGCAACAACATGGATGGAGCTAGAGGGCATTATGCTCAGTGAAATAAGCCAGGCAGAGAAAGACAAGTATCAAATGATTTCACTCATATGTGGAGTATAAGAACAAAGAAAAAACTGAAGGAACAAAACAGCAGCAGACTCACAGAACCCAAGAATGGACTAACAGTTACCAATGGGAAAGGGACTGGGGAAAATGGGTGGGAAGAGAGGGATAAGGGGGGGAAAAGGGCATTATGATTAGCACACGTAATGTAGCTGGGGGGGGTGCACGGGAAAGGCAGTATTTACAGAGAAGACAAGTAGTGATTCTATAGCATCTTACTACACTGAGAACACTGACTGTAATGGGGTATATGGGGGAGACTTGATAATAGGGGGTCTAGTAATCATAATGTTGTTCAAGTGATTGTACATTAACAATACCAAAATAAAAAATAAGAATAAAAAAACATTTAAAAAAATTCTTAGCACATCTTCCTTACCTCAAAGTTACCTGTGAGTCTGCTCCTCACAGAAGGAAAAAACTACTGCCTACACATATATCTGTCCTTCTTCAGGGTGGGCATTTGGTCAGTGGAACTGAAAAATGAGTTTTATGGCAATACAAACATAAATACAAATACAAAATAAATGTGTATGTGATATGCGATTATATTGTATTTGGATTTTACTCCTTGTATTCAAAATTAAAAAAAAAATTTTCCCCGAAGGAAACTGAAGAAACAAGCCAGAAATTCTAATATAATTCAGCTGGGAAAATGGTTTTTGAAAATCATTAGTTTTTTTAAATAAATTTTTATACAGAGTTTGTTATTCAGGTTTAACTACAGACAAAATGATCAAAATGATGAGTGAGGATAAATTTGATTTAGTTTCCTACTGAGTTCTCTGGGCTCTTAGAGCCTCCTAGCAGCCCAAGTTGGAAGGGAATCAGATAAACTCAGTGGATGTAAGTACATCGTGTGCTTCTCCTCAGTGGGTGTAAGTACACTGTGTACTATTCTCCCATATACATGTCATTTAAAAAATATTCCTAATACTGGTAACCCTCTACCCCAATTTACAACAGAAGTTCCAGAGACTTAGGTAAAGGAAACATTTGGGAGAAGGAGAGTTTTTTGTTAAGTTCCAAAACTTACTCTATGCATATGAGCTGTCAAGTTGTGAAAAGATATGGAGGAAACTTAAATGCATATTAAAAGTGAAAGAAGCCAATCTGAAAAGGCTACAGACTGCTGATTTCAATTCTATGATATTCAGGAAAAGGTAAAACTATGGAGAAAAAGATCAGTGGTTGCCGGGGACTGGAAGGTGGGGTAGACATGAATAGGCAGAATACACAGGATTTTTAGAGCAGTGAAAATATTCTGTATGAGCCCAAAGTAAAAGGAACATGTCAATATACAATTGTCCAAATCCATAGACTGCGTTCAATAAAAGGGAACTGATCATCCAAGTACAGCCTTTCCTGGCATTGAGCTCTGTGCTATGGAGGTCACACTGCAAGGAGATAGGGAAGTGACTACCCTTAAGTGACTTTCAATAAAATAAAAAAGAGGCTAGAAATGACTAACACTGTTGAGTACTTTGGTCTAGAAACATTAAAGCTAGTGATTGGTAAGTTATTTCAGGAGGGCTGAAAGTAAGTGTTTAATAAGCTCTTTGGGATATTGGGTCTCCCGTATGATATAATCGAATTGCAGGCAAGTCAAAAAACAAAGGATAAAAGATAAGCTACTGCAAAAAACATTGTTACCTTCAGGGGTTGATAATGAAATTAGAGTATTGGGTTGTGTGGGCGTGTGTGTGCATATGCATGTCTTGTGCATGTCATTGCAATAGGAAACTTCATTTTTAGGCCTTTTTCCATTTTTTATTGCCATTTCTGCCAGGACAATAAAATACTAGAAATGTAATGCTCTTTGTGTTCAAGTCTGTTGACTTGTTTCAATATTCTGATTTTGTCTTTCTAATTTTCCTTGATTTGTCACTCTCAGCCTATGGGTGAAAAGAAGAACTTTTAACAGTTCATTTCAAAAACACTGAAGAAGGAGAAGCAATAGAAATCCTATTTCAAATCAGTAAGAAACACACTCAGGATATGTTTCTGAAACTACTATCTAGCAATTTAAAGCCAAATAAAATGTGATATTGTGACTTATAATAAATAAATACTTGATCTTCATCTAGTTTCCACCACAGAGCTTCTAAAATCCTTGGGATTTCCTAAGTGGTGAGAGACATACAGTTGTCCTTTGTTATGTTATGAAGTGACTTTTGAAATACCTCTAGGTCACCTAAAGATGGGACCTGGTTGCCAGGGGAACCAGCCTTGTGATTGGAGGATTGGAACTTTGAGCCCCACACCTAGATCTTCCCAGAGGAGAGGGGCACTAGAAGTCGATTAATCACCAATAGCCAGTGATGTAATCCATCATGCCTCTGTAAGGAAGTTTCTATAGAAACCCAAAGGACTGTACTTGGAGAGCTTCCTGTTGGTGAACATGTGAGATCTGGGGACAGTGGCATGCTTCCAGAGGGCACAGAAGCTCTGGACCTTTCCCCATACTTTGCTCTATGAATCTCCTAAATTCTGGCTGTTCCTCAGTTGTATTCTTTTATAAAAAAACTGGTGATCTAATAAGGAATATGTTTCTCTGAGTTCTGTGAGCCTGTCTAGCAAATTAATTGAGCCCAAGTATAGGGCCATTGGAACTCCTAATCTGTAGCCCTTAAGTCAGAAGTACAGGTGACAACCTGGACATGTGACTGGCTTCTGAAGCAGGGTGGGGGAGTCTTACAGGGCTGACACCTTAACCTGTGGGATCTGATGCTGTCTCTGGGTAGATAGTTTCAGAACTGAGTTAAATTGTAGGACACCTAGCTGGTGTCGGAGAACTGCTTGTTGGTGTAGGAATACCCATACCCCACTGCATTGAAACTGGTAACCAGAACCTTCATAAAGCTAAATCCTTACCTTAGACTCTACATCAAGTTTGGTTACTGATGATACAAATGTAAATATAAAATTTAAACTGATGAAAATGACTATTAGTGAATTTTTTATATGTGTGGGGTATGAAAGGCCTGTCTATATAAGGCCATCCAATGCACATAAAAAATAAAAATATATATGAACTTGCATATGTAAAATATTTCTGTGCAAAACTCCACCATAGTATAAAATGCAAAGAGAAGAACTAAAAGCAGGACAGATATATGAAGCAGGAGAGGGGGAGAAACTGGGTTTGAGAGAGTGGAAGAGTTAGAAGGAAGAGGGGAAATGGAGAGAGAGGGAAATCCCAGAAAATTCTTTCAAGAATTGTGTTGTGCAGGGATAGAGAGAGAAATAGAATGGTCATTAGAGGTAGATGTGGAATGTGGAAGTGTTCTTTCAGAAGGAGAGTCTCCATGTTTAAGAGTCAACTGGGAGGATCCAGCTGAGTGGCTGAGATCTATATCACCACCTCAGCCACACTGGCCATTTTTTAGTTTTTTTGAAATGCCCAAATCCCTCCAGCTATGGGGTCTTTTCATGGGCCTTCTATCTGTAATGTTCTTGCCCATCCTCAACCCTTTAGGCCGGGCTGACCCTTATCACTCTTCACATCCCAGATTCATCATCACCCTTTCAATGACCTGATGAATATGCCATGTTCCCATGTGATATGCTTTCAAGGACATATCCCATTCCTTCATGGTATTTACCTCAGTCTATTATTGCTCAATTATTTGTGTGATTATTTATATACTTGATTTAGACCTCTATTCTCCACTAGTATATGAGTTTCATGCTTGCTTTTCTAGCAAATATATTCAAGGCATGTGGTACAGTGACCAGCACAAAACAAGATTATAGTAAATGCTGAGCGCATTAGTAAGTGAGCAAATGAATGAATCGATGAAATAACTAGCCAATCTTAGGCAGACTGCCTCATACCTCTATGTCTTATTCATCTATATGTAGAATGATCATGAAGATAAAGTGAGAAAAATATATGTAAAAATCTGTAACTGAAATTGCTAAAAGCACATTTACTTGCTACCAATAGCTTGTTTCTCATCCGTCCCTCTGCATGGGTGCACTTGACAGAGCTCCAAGAAAACATTGTCAGTTCACACTCTCAGGCTGTAGAACCAGCAGGTTGGCTTCAGTGACCCTGACTTCTGCAAGTTTACATTTTAGGTTTCAAGGTTTAACATGATGCTGAGAACGATCAATACCTGGTTGATTTGCTTCTAATATTTTTTGGCTTTTAGAGTTAGCAGAATTCACAAGCTTAAACTCTTGTTCAACTAGGAGTCTGGAGGGAATAGAATCTTATTCCAAAAGACATCTGTTTTAATGTCAGGGTGTGGAGCAGACAGAGCTGAATGCTGAAGGCCAAGGACATCTGTGTGTGTTTCAGCATCCAGCCCGTGGGTTTGAACACACACCCTGACACACACATACGCACACCTCAAAACAAAGAGAAAACAATAAACTCTGGGTGGCCTCAGTGTCTGGATATTAAACAATATGAGCCCTTTCTGATTGCTAATATTTAGAGCCACCGGGTCACCTGACCTTTCTGCAGGTCCTTACAATGATTTAGGGAAAAAGATTCAGTATTTTAACAAAGAAACACTCATGCTTTCTTGATTGTCATTCTGTCCCTACTCTTTAGCTTTGAGTCACAATTCCAACAAAGTTATTGGATCTCAAAATTGCCAAGAAGGCCTAAGGACTATAAGAAATACATCAGAAGGATACATAGAGGCCAGGAAAAATGAAGACAATAATGGAAAGGGTGGAGTGTTTTCACAAATGTCTGCTTTACATCAGGACTAAGAGGAAGGCCCTTGGGTGAGAGGGCCCGAACCCCACCCATCCCCACACACTGGCCAGAGATGTCTGGTGGACAACAAAATTGAATTATTCAGTGGTTCACCAGCTCTCCACTAGGATGATTCTGCATCTGCAATTAATTGGAATTGTAAAATCTCCCCACCTCCCTTTTCCACAGCAAACACAGAGTATCTGATTCCCCAGTAGGAAAAATCCAGACTCAACAATTCTCTGCTGTGTTTGGTCCATTTCGTCAGTTCATTCAAACCATCAAAAAAAAAAATTGATGGAGTTTTATTAACTAAGAAAGCACATTTCAGAGTGTAGATGGACTTTTCTTAAATTTTAAATAGTTTTACTGAGTCAAAACAAATGTATATATATATAAAGAAATTCTTCAAGTCCATAATTTAAAACCTCATATATCTGTTGTTACTTTAAAAAGCAAAGATAATTCATTGGTTATGAAAATGAAGGGCGATCACTGTTATGAATTTCTCATGTTTCCTCTAATTAAAAAGCTGCATTCATATATCAGCATCTCTCCATCAATCTATCCATATACAGTTTTTCTATCTTCTTTCTACATAAGATATATAATCAATGTTTAAAGAATGTTTTATTATGGGAATCTTTAAACTGGCACAAAGAGAGAACAGGACAATAGATTTTATGTACCCACACAACTCTAACAAATATCAATATTGTGCCTATCTTGTTTCATCTGAACTGCTGACTTTTTTCTTTTCTGGAGCATTTGTTTAAATGCCAAATAAATTATTTAATTTTTCCGCAGTTCAATATGTGTATAAGGGCTTTAAAAAATCATATACCATAAGCATAACTATCAAAAATAAAAATAATTCCTTAATATCTAATGTGCAGTCCTTATTGAAATTCTGATTAATTCCAAAGGTATTTATTTACAGTTGGCTTGTTTGGATAAAAGTGTTTAGTCTATACAATCTGTTGGACTATTGTGCCTCTTTCATATAGTAGAATTATTTTTTTAATCCATTTTGCTAAATTATGTTTTGATTGGTTTGCTAAACTCTGTGTTCTGATTTGAAGTATTCTTATTTAAGATAATTAATATGTTAGCATTTAAGTCTGTCACTTTATGACTTATTTTCTGTTTGTTTCTTCCTATTTCTCTTTATTTCCTTTTTGTTGGACACTTGAACTTTTTTTTATAATTTCTCTCTATTTATTTATAGTGTTTTGGGTGTGTCCCTTTTACAGTTTCTGCAGTGGTTGCTCTGGGTGTTACATATGTAACAATCTATTGATGTCAACATTTTATCATTTCAAGTGCAACATGGAAAATTAACTTTCATTTGGGTCCCTTTACCTTCCGCACTTTAAAATACCATTGTCTTTAATATTAGATGGTGTTATAATTTTTGTTTAAATCATAAAGTATGAGGAAAATATCATCTTTTGTGTGAACTCATGTTTCTCTGTTTTTTCTCTTTTCCTCTATGATGCTCCAAGAATCTTTCTTTTATCATTCCCTTTCTGTTTGAAGAAATTCCTTGAGTCAATCTTTAAGGGTAGGTCTACTAGCAAAAATATTCTTTTAGTTTCCTTTCGTCTGAGGATGTTTTTATTATCCTTTTATTTCTGAAGGATAGTTTCATTGGCTATAAAAATCACAGCTGACTGTTCTTTTCTTTCAGCTCTCAAAATATGTTGTATAACTTCTGGGCTTCATGGTTTCAGATGAGAAATCCAATGTCATTTGAATTGTTTTTCCCTTGTAGGAAAGGGGCCATTACTCTCTCATTGTTTTCAAGATTTTTTTCTTTGTCTTTGGTTTGTCAGATGTTTGACTATAATGGGTTTTGGAGTGAATATCTTTCACTTTGTCTTGTTTGTGATTTGCTCAACTTCTTGAATTTAAAAGTTTATGTCTTTTGGCAAATGTGAAAAATGTTTAGCCACTATATCTTTGAACACTTTTCCAGCCCCTCCCTCTTTCTCCTCTCTTTTGGAGATTCTGATCACATAAATATTATATCTTTTATTTTAGTTTCACAGGACCCTGAGAGTCTACTCATGCTTTTTCTTTTTTCAGTATATTCTCTGTTGTTTAGATTTGGTGAACTCAAGTGAAAAATGTTCAAGCTTACTGATTCTGTCTTCTATCACCTCCACTCAGCTATTGAGGTATCTAGTAAGTTCTTATGTTACTGTATTTTTTTTGTTCTATAATTTTCATTTTATTCTTTTTTATAACTTCTATTTCTTTGATGAGATTTTCTTTTCTAATTTGTCCTAAGATAATTGATTGTTGAACATTTTTATGACTGCTTTAAGATACTTATCAAGTAATTCTAACATCTGATTTATATCATCTAATTATCTTTTCTCATTCAAGTTGTAATATCCTTGGTTCTTTCATGATGAATAATTTTCTACTGCATCCTGGACATTTTGCATATTATGTCAGGAGACTCAGCGTCCTCCTCAAGTAATTTATTCTAGCTAGCAGTTACTCTGTTTAGACTTAACATATAGGTCTTGGCCAGCTCTTGTGGACTGTGGTTCCAATTACATTTCATTTTCAGACGTTGCTATGTTATTTTGGTTTACTTGGCTTATCTGGTTTTCCAAGGGCTCCGACTGATCCCTGCCATTGCTTCCTGAGGAAGTGAATGAGATTTCTCAGATCATCAATGTGATTCAGTCCCTCCTACCTGTCCCACAACCCACTTTCATGTCTCTGGATTGGAGAAGAGTCTTGGGTCCATGTGGACAAATAGGTTTCCAAACAGGGCTGCTAGCTGTAGATGAATCCTCTCATCAATTTTACCTGTCTTCTTCCATATCTCTTAGTGGGAAAAGATAGTCTGAGGTTCATGGGGAAGGAGGATACTTCCCCTGAATGCTTACTGGTGGGTGTCCAATGTTGGGCTCAGCTGATGTCAAAGCAGCTGCTGATGGATCCTGGGAGAAATGACACCACCTGGGCTGCCATCTGTTGCTATGCTGAGAGTAGGTAAGTACTGGGTCTGGGTGAATATCTTCTTTTAAGTGGAAGAATGGAAGATGCCCTGCTATTACACTGTTACTCTAGTCTTGGGGTCCCAAACTAGCTCATCTCCTTTAACCACTGTGTAGAGTTCTCCTCTGAATATCTCTTGTGTTATTCTCAGGTTTCCTAGTTTTTCTTAGCATAGAAGACAGGAAGAAATTGATCTATACTATCTGTGTGGACTGGAATTCTCCTGTGTCCTTCTGATACCATTTCAGGATTAACCACTGACAGCTTCTTTTCATTCCAGCCCACAGAATATTCCTGACCCTTCTTGTACATTGCCTGCCTCAGATGTGACATCATACATTTCTCCAAGGACTCTGGTTCCTTTCTAGTAAAAAATGGTATTTACAACTGCAACCTGACTGCACTATGTGTGTGTCTATGTGTCTCGTTGTTCCTTTGTATCTTTTTTTTTTTTAGGTCTTTCCACTGAGCAGAAGTAATAAATATCTGTTAAGAGGAAACATAGTCATAAGTTTATACTGATGATTCCATTTCAAAATTAAGATAATAAAACACTTTGACTTTAAACTTATATTCTTTTTGTCTTGAACAAAAAGAACATTTTGGTTTCAAATGTTACTAACAAAATTATTTATTTGTGTCAACTTAAAATGTAACTGTAATAGTTTCAAAATAAAAATGTAAATATTACCACTAATCATATTATTTCCATTAGAATATATCCTGCCAGGGTTGCACAATAGAAATATTATGATTAAAGTCACTTAAGAGAATTATTTTCTCTAAGCAGTTATGTCATCATTTTATATAGAATTTTGTTTATTCATTTAGCTTGCTTTCAAATTTACAGATTTCTGTTTTCCATCCTTATTGTTACACTTTTAAAAGTATATAAAATATTTATCCAATATCAAACTGCATAATAAGGTACGGTTATAAATGCTTCATTTCCACTCCTCAACTTCTACCTTGTTCTCTGCCTCCCCAGGGAGGAGACTATTTTCTTTAGGATTAGGTTCTTCTTTTAATTAACTCCTTATGAAAACATAAGAAAATGCTTTTATAGGGACTTCCGGGAAGATGGCGGTGTGAGCACGGCGGCAGAAATCTCCTCCCAACACTATATTTATCTACGAAAACACAGAAAATACATCTATTCCTAAAAGAGAGACGAGAATACACAGGAAAGCGCACAGCGTGCAGCTACACCCGAGAGGACTCGGCACCCCAAGGGGCGGGTAAGATACGGAGCCGCGACCCGGTGGGACCCGAGCCCTCCCCCACCCCAGCGCACCGGCGGGAGGAGAGGATTCAGAGCCGGGAGGGGGTGGAAGTACACCCCGCGAAGTAGCCAGCCCCGGGGATCTGCGCGGGGAGCGCTGACCCACATTGCGCAGTGCAGCGGAGATTGGAGAGACAGAGGGGCAGGATCTGAGCAGGGAACGCGCCAGGGTGCTTGCAGCCGGCTCCCGGGAAGGAAAAAAAAAAGCGCGCGCTTTCTTCAGCGGTCTTAAAGAGACAGGAGCCCAGCGGAGGAGCCAGATCGCCCCAGCACACTCAGCCCAGCAGGCTGGGAGTCCTGGGGAGTTTCAGACGCCTTAGCTGGCGACTGAGGAAGCGTAGCCATACTTCCACTTCTCACTGAGATCAACAGCCTCCTATTGGTTCCCACCCCTGCCAGAGCGATAAAGGGCCCTGCGGAGCGGCGCAGTCACAGCTGTGGAATAGTGGGGCAATAGCGAAACCTACAGCATTCCAACAGAATCTACGTCCAGTGGGTGTTATTTTTTTGTTTTTTGTTTTGTTTTTGTTTTTTCTTTTCTTTCTTTTTTTCTTTTTTTTTTCTTTCTTTTTTCCTTTTTTTTCCTTTTTTCTCTTTTTTTTTCCTTCTCTTTTTAAAGTCTTAAAGAGCCCAGCTGACATACGTGGCAACTATCAGTGACCAAATTATACAGCCATGAAAAGACAGAGGAATATGGTTCAGACCAAAATCAACCAGACAACCCCAGAGAGGGAGCCTGAAGGGATGGAAATGCACAGCCTCCTGAAAAAGAATTTAGAATAA
Organism: Smutsia gigantea; assembly: GCA_032199065.1. Taxonomy (NCBI): domain Eukaryota; kingdom Metazoa; phylum Chordata; class Mammalia; order Pholidota; family Manidae; genus Smutsia; species Smutsia gigantea. The sequence continues at coordinate 133,594 of JAVSCE010005097.1, read as the reverse complement.
AAGTCATAACCATGCTGATGGACCTACAGAGAAATGTGCAAGAGCTGAGGGAGGAAGTGAGGAAAGACAATGCAGAAATCAGACAAGCGATCGACGGGCTTAACAGAAGACTGGATGAGATGCAAGAGACTGTTAATGGAATAGAAATCAGAGAACAGGAATACAGAGCAGCTGAGGCAGAGAGAGATAAAAGGATTTCTAGGAATGAAAGAATATTAAGAGAACTGTGTGACCAATCCAAACGGAACAATATTCGCATTATAGGAGTACCAGAGGAAGAAGAGAGAGAAAAAGGGATAGAAAGTGTCTTTGAAGAAATAATTGCTGAAAACTTTCCCTCGCTGGGGAAGGAAGTAGTCTCGCAGTCCACCGAAGCTCATAGATCTCCCAACACAAGGGACCCAAGGAAGACAACACCAAGACACATAATAATTAAGATGGCAAAGATCAAAGATAAAGACAGGGTATTAAAGGCAGCTAGAGAGAGAAAAAAGATCACCTACAAAGGAAAACCCATCAGACTATCATCAGACTTCTCAACAGAAACCTTACAGGCCAGAAGAGAATGGCATGATATATTTAACGTTATGAAACAGAAGGGCCTTGAACCAAGAATATTGTATCCAGCACGATTATCATTTAAATATGATGGAGGGCTTAAACAATTTCCAGATAAACGAAAGTTGAGAGATTTTGCCCCTCATAAACCACCACTACAGGATATCTTAAATGGACTGCTCTAAATGGAAGCACACCTAAGGCTAAAAAGATGTCACCAGAGAAAATAAAATCATAGCAAAGAAAGCAGACCATCCAAATACTAACTAAAGGCAAAGAATAAAAGACCTATTATAGAAAGAATGGAGGAGGAGGAATAAGAAGGGAGAGAAAGAAAGAAACATCAGACAGTGTTTACAATAACTTAGCAAGAAAGTTAAGTTAGATTGTTAGATAGTAAAGAAGCAACCCTTGAACCCTTGGTAACCACGAATCTAAAGCCAGCAATGGCAATTAGTACATACCTATCAATAATCACCATAAATGTAAATGGACTGAATGCACCAATCAAAAGACACAGAGTAACAGAATGGATAAAAAAGCAAGACCCATCTATATGCTGCCTACAAGAAACTCACCTCAAATCCAAAGATATACACAGACTAAAAGTGAAGGGATGGAAAAAGATATTTCATGCAAACAACAAAGAGAAAAAAGCAGGTGTTGCAGTACTTGTATCAGACAAAATAGACTTCAAAACGAAGAAAGTAGCAAAAGATAAAGAAGGACATTACATAATGATAAAGGGGTCAGTCCAACAAGAAGATATAACCATTATAAATATATATGCACCCAACACAGGAGCGCCAGCATATGTGAGACAAATACTAACAGAATTAAAGGAGGAAATAGACAGCAATGCATTCATCTTAGGAGACTTCAACACACCACTCACTCCAGAGGACAGATCAACCAGACAGAAAATAAGTAAAGACACAGAGGCACTGAACAACACACTAGAACAGATGGACCTAACAGACATCTACAGAACTCTACACCCAAAAGCAACAGGATACACATTCTTCTCAAGTGCACATGGAACATTTTCCAGAATAGACCACATACTAGGCCACAAAAAGAACCTCAGTAATTTCAAAAATATTGAAATCCTACCAACCAACTTCTCAGATCACCAAGGTATAAAACTAGAAATAAATTTTAGAAAGAAATCAAAAAGGCTCACAAATACATGGAGACTTAACAACACTCTCCTAATTAATCAATGGGTTAACGACCAAATCAAAACAGAAATCAAAGAATATATGGAGACTAATGACAACAACAACACAAAGCCACAAATTCTGTGGGACGCAGCAAAGGCAGTTCTAAGAGGAAAGTATATTGCAATCCAGGCCTATTTAAAGAAGGAAGAACATTCCCAAATGAATAGTCTAAAGACACAATTACTGAAATTGAAAAAGAAGAACAAATGAGGCCCAAAGTCACCAGAAGGAGGGACATAATAAAGATTAGAGAAGAAATAAATAAAATTGAGAAGAATAAAACAATAGAAAAAATCAATAAAACCAAGAGCTGGTTCTTTGAAAAAATAAACAAAATAGATAAACCCCTAGCCAGACTCACTAAGAGAAAAAGAGAATCTACACACATAAACACAATCAGAAATGAGAAAGGAAAAATCACGACGGACCCCACAGAAATACAAAGAATCATAAGAGAATATTATGAGAATCTATATGCTAACAAGCTGGAAAACATAGAAGAAATGGACAACTTCTTAGAAAAATACAACCTTCCAAGACTGACCAAGCAAGAAAAAGAAAAACTAAACAGACCAATCACCAGCGACGAAATCAAATTGGTAATCAAAAAACTACCCAAGAACAAAACCACCGGGCCTGATGGATTCACCTCTGAATTCTACCAGACATATACAGAAGAAATAACACCGATTCTCCTTAAAGTTTTCCAAAAAATAGAAGAGGAGGAAATACTTCCAAACTCATTCAATGAAGCCAGCATCACTCTAATACCAAAACCTGGTAAAGACCTCACCATAAAAGAAAATTACAGACCAATATCCCTGATGAACGTAGATGCAAAAATACTCAACAAAATATTAGCAAACCAAATTCAGAAATACATCAAGAGGTTCATACACCATGATCAAGTGGGATTCATCCCAGGGATGCAAGGATGGTACAACATTCGAAAATCCATCAACATCATCCACCACATCAACAAAAAGAAGAACAAAAACCACATGATCATCTCCATAGATGCTGAAAAAGCATTTGACAAAATTCAGCATCCGTTCCTGATTAAAACTCTCAACAAAATGGGCATAGACTGCAAGTACCTCAACATCATAAACGCTATATATGACAAACCCACAGCTAACATCATACTTAACGGTGAGACGCTGAAAGCTTTTCATCTAAGATCGGGAACAAGACAGGGATGCCCACTTTCTCCACTGTTATTCAGCATAGTACTGGAGGTCCTAGCCACGGCAATCAGACAAAACAAAGACATACAAGGCATCCAGATTGATAAAGAAGAAGTCAAATTGTCACTATTTGCAGATGACATGATACTGTACATAAAAAACCCTCAAGATTCCATTCCAAAACTACTAGAACTAATATCGGAATTCAGCAAAGTTGCAGGATACAAAATTAACACACAGAAATCTGTTGCTTTCCTATGTACTAATGATGAACTAACAGAAAGAGAAATCAGAAAAACAATTCCATTCACAATTGCATCAAAAAGAATAAAATTCCTAGGAATAAACCTAACGAAGGAAGTGAAAGACCTGTACTCTGAAAACTACAAGACATTCCTAAGAGAAATTAAAGAGGACACTAACAAATGGAAATGCATCCCATGCTCTTGGCTTGGAAGAATAAATATTGTCAAAATGGCTATATTACCCGAAGCAATCTACAGATTCAACGCAATCCCTATCAAACTACCAAGAGCTTTCTTCAATGAACTGGAACAAATAATTCTAAAATTCATATGGAACCACAAAAGACCCCGAATAGCCAAAGCAATCCTGAGAAGGAGGAATAAAACAGGGGAATTACACTCCCTGACTTCAAGCTCTACTACAAAGCCACAGTAATCAAGACAATTTGGTATTGGCACAAAAACAGACCCACAGACCAGTGGAACAGAACAGAAAATCCAAACATTAACCCAAATATATACAGTCAATTAATATTTGATAAAAGTGCCTTGGATATACAATGGGGAGATGACAGCCTCTTCAGCAGCTGGTGTTGGAAAAACTGGACAGCTACATGTAGGAGAATGAAACTGGACTACTGTTTAGCCCCATACACAAAGGTAAACTCAAGGTGGATCAAAGACTTGAATGTAAGTCATGAAACCATAAAACTCTTAGAAAAAAACATAGGCAAAAATCTCTTGGACATAAACATGAGCATCTTCTTCATGAACATATCTCCCCGGGCAAGGGAAACAAAAGCAAAAATGAACAAGTGGGACTATATCAAGCTGCAAAGCTTCTGTACAGCAAAGGACACCATCAGTAGAACAAAAAGACATCCTGCAGTATGGGAGAATATATTCATAAAAAACTTATCTGATAAAGGGTTGACATCCAAAATATATAAAGAACTCATGCACCTTAACAAACAGAAAGCAAATAATCCAATTAAGAAATGGGCAGAGGACATGAATAGACACTTCTCCAAAGAAGAAATTCAGATGGCCAACAGGCACATGAAAAGATGCTCCACATCGCTAATCATCAGAGAAATGCAGATTAAAACCACAATGAGATATCACCTCACACCAGTGAGGATGGCCAACATCCAAAACACAAACAACAACAAATGTTGGCGAGGATGTGGAGAAAAGGGAACCCTCCTACACTGCTGGTGGGACTGCAAATTAGTTCAACCATTGTGGAAAGCAGTATGGAGGTTCCTCAAAAAACTCAAAATAGAAATACCATTTGACCCAGGAATTCCACTCCTAGGAATTTACCCTAAGAATGCAGCAGCCCAATTTGAAAAGGACAGATGCACCCCTATGTTTATCGCAGCACTATTTACAATAGCCAAGAAATGGAAGCAACCTTAGTGTCCATCAGTAGATGAATGGATAAAGAAGATGTGGTACATATACACAATGGAATATTATTCAGCCATAAGAAGAAAACAAATCCTACCAATTGCAACAACATGGATGGAGCTAGAGGGTATTATGCTCAGTGAAATAAGCCAAGCCGAAAAAGACAAGTATCAAATGATTTCACTCATATGTGGAGTATAAGAACAAAGAAAAAATACTGAAGGAACAAAACAGCAGCAGACTCACAGAACCCAAGAACGGACTAATAGTTACCAAAGGGAAAGGGACTGGGGAAAATGGGCGGGAAGGGAGGGATAAGAGGGAAAAAGGGGCATTACGATTAGCAGATGTAATGTTGGGGGGGCACGGGGAGGGCAGTACAACTCAGAGAAGACAAGTAGTGATTCTATAGCATCTCACTACGCTGATGGACAGTGACTGTAATGGGGTTGATGGGGGGGACCTGATGAAGGGATAGTTTAATAATAGTAATATTGCACATGTAATTGTAAATTAATGATAATAAAATAAATTATATTAAAAAAAAAGAAAGAAAATGCCTTTATAAAGCTGTATCTGTTTCTCCATAACAAAAGTAAGCCTACTACACACTCTTCTGTACCTTGCCTTTTTCTTTTATCTTTAGTGTAAAATTAATTTCATTTTACTTTCTCCATATTAACATATATAACTCTTCTCACCAAAATACTGATATTTAATCATGAGATTGTAGAATGCTTTCCCTCCCCAATATCTTTTTCTTTTTTTTTTTTGGTATCATTAATCTACAATTACATGTGCAACATTATGGTTACTAGACTCCTCATATCAAGTCCCCCCATATACCCCATTACAGTCACTGTCCATCAGCGTAGTGAGATGCTATAGAATCACTACTTGTCTTTTCTGACTTGTACAACCCTCCCCATGCACCCCCCCTACATTATGCCTGCTAATCATAATGCACCTTTTCCCCCTTCCCAGTCCCTTTCCCTTTGGTAGCTGTTAGTCCATTCTTGGGTTCTGTGAGTCTGCTGCTGTTTTTTTCCTTCAGTTTTTTTTTTCTTTGTTCTTATACTTTTACTCCACATATGAGTGAAATCATTTGATACTGGTCTTTTTCCACTTGGCTTATTTCACTGAGCATAATACCCTCTGGCTCCATCCATGCTGTTGCAAATGGTAGGATTTGTTTTCTTCTTATGGCTGAATAATATTCCATTGTGTATATGTACCACCTCTTCTTTATCCATTCATCTACTGATGGACACTTAGGTTGCCTCCATTTCTTGGCTTTTGTAAATAGTGCTGCGATAAACATAGGGGTGTATATGTCTTTTTCAAACTGGGCTGCTGCATTCTTAGGGTAAATTCCTAGGAGTGGGATACCTAGGTCAAATGGTATTTCTATTTTGAGTTTTTTGAGGAACCTCCATACTGCTTTCCACAATGGTTGAACTAGTTTGCATTCCCACCAGCAGTGTAGGAGGGTTCCCCTTTCTCCACATTCTCACCAACATTTATTGTTGTTTGTGTTTTGGATGTTGGCCATCCTTACTGGTGTGTGGTGATATCTCACTGTGGTTTTAATTTGCATTTCTCTGATGATTAGCGATGTGGAGCATCTTTTCATGTGCCTGTTGGCCACCTGAATTTCTTCTTTGGAGAAGTGTGTATTCAGATCCTCTGCCCATTTTTTAATTGGATTATTTGCTTTTTGTTTGTTGAGGTGTGTGAGTTCTTTATGTATTTTGGGTGTCAACCCCTTATCGGATATGTCATTTATGAATATATTCTCCCATACTGCAGGATGTCTTTTTGTTCTACTGATGGTGCCCTTTGCTGTACAGAAGCTTTGCAGCTTGATATAGTCCCACTTGTTCATTTTTGCTTTTGTTTCCCTTACCAGGGAAGATACGTTCATGAAGAAGTTGCTCATGTTTATGTCCAAGAGATTTTTGCCTATGTTTTTTTCTAAGAGTTTTATGGTTTCATGACTTACATTCAGGTCTTTGATCCATTTTGAGTTTATATTTGTGTATGGGGTTAGACAATAACCCACTTTCATTCTATTACATGTAGCTGTCCAGTTTTGCCAACACCAGCTGCTGAAGAGGCTGTCATTTCTCCATTGTATACTCATGGCTCCTTTATCAAATATTAATTGACCGTATATGTTTGGGTTAATGTCTGGACCCTCTATTCTGTTCCACTGGTCTGTGGGTCTGTTCTTGTGCCCGTACCAAATTGTCTTGATTACTGTGGCTTTGTAGTAGAGCTTGAAGTCTGGAAGCATAATTCCCCGTTTTATTCTTCCTTCTCAGGATTGCTTTGGCTATTCGGGGTCTTTTGTGGTTCCATATGAATTTTAGAATTATTTGTTCCTGTTCATTGAAGAAAGCTGTTGGTAGTTTGATAGGGATTGCACTGAATCTGTAGATTGCTTTAGGTAGTATAGCCATTTTGACAATATTGATTCTTCCTAGCCAAGAGCATGGGATGCATTTCCATTTGTTAGTGTCCTCTTTAATTTCTCTTAGAGTGTCTTGTAGTTTTCAGAGTACAGGTCTTTCACTTCCTTCGTTAGGTTTATTCCTAGGAATTTTATTCTTTTTGATGCAATTGTGAATGGAATTGCTTTCCTTATTTCTCTGTCTGTTAGCTCATCATTAGTGTATAGGAAAGCAACAGATTTCTGTGTGTTAATTTTGTATCCTGCAACTTTGTTGAATTCAGGTATTAGTTTTAGTAGTTTTGGAGTGGAGTCTTCAGTATTTTTTATGTACAATATCATGTCATCTGCAAATAGTGACAATTTGACTTCTTCTTTACCAATCTGGATGCCTTGTATGTCTTTGTTTTGTCTGATTGCCGTGGCTAAGACCTCCAGTACTATGTTGAATAACAGTGGGGAGAATGGGCATCCCTGTCTTGTTCCATATCTTAGATGAAAAGCTTTCAGCTTCTCACTGTTAAGTATGATGTTGGCTGTGGGCTTGTCATATATGGCCTTTATTCTGTTGAGGTATTTGCCGTCTATACCCATTTTGTTGAGAGTTCTTATCGTGAATGGATGTTGAATTTTGTCAAATGCTTTTTCAGCATCTATGGAGATGATCATGTGGTTTTTGTTCTTCTTTTTGTTGATGTGCGTGGATGATGTTGATGGATTTTCGAATGTTGTACCATCCTTGCATCCCTGATGAATCCCATTTGATCATGGTGTATGATCCTCTTAATGTATTTTTGCATTCGGTTTGCTAATATTTTCTTGAATATTTTTGCATCTATGGTCATCAGGGATATTGGTCTGTAATTTTCTTTTCTGGTGGGGTCTTTGCCCGGTTTTGGTATTAGAGTGATGCTGGCTTCATAGAATGAGTTTGGAAGTATTCCCTCCTCTTCTATTTTTTGGAAAACTTTAAGGAGAATGGGTATTATTTCTTCTCTATATGTCTGATAAAATTCAGCAGTGAATCCATCTGGCCTGGGAGTTTTGTTCTTGGGTAGTTTTCTGATTACCAATTCAATTTCGTTGCTGGTTATTGGTCTGTTTAGTTTTTCTGTTTCTTGCTTGGTCAGTCTTGGAAGGTTGTATTTTTCTAAGAAGTTGTCCATTTCTTCTAGGTTTTCCAGCTTGTTAGCATATAGATTTTCATTATATTCTCTAATACTTCTTTGTATTTCTGTGGGGTCCATCGTGATTTTTCCTTTCTCATTTTTGATTCTGTTTATGTGTGTAGATTCTCTTTTTCCTCTTAATGAGTCTGGCTAGAGGTTTATCTATTTTGTTTATTTTTTCAAAGAACCAGCTCTTGGTTTCATTTTTTTTTCTATTGTTTTATTCTTCTCAATTTTATTTATTTATTTTCTAATCTTTATTATGTCCCTCCTTCTGGTGACTTTGGGCCTCATTTGTTCTTCTTTTTCCAATTTCAGTAATTGTGTCTTTAGACTATTCATTTGGGAATGTTCTTCCTTCTTTAAATAGGCCTGGATTGCAATATACTTTCCTCTTAGAACTGCCTTTGCTGCGTCCCACAGAAGTTGTGGCTTTGTGTTGTTGTTGTCATTAGTCTCCATATATTCTTTGATTTCTGTTTTGATTTGGTCGTTAACCCATTGATTAATTAGGAGAATGTTGTTAAGTCTCCATGTTTTGTGAACCTTTTTGGTTTCTTTCTAAAATTTATTTCTAGTTTTATACCTTTGTGATCTGAGAAGTTGGTTGGTAGGATTTCAATATTTTTGAATTTACTGAGGTTCTTTTTGTGGCCTAGTATGTGGTCTATTCTGGAAAATGTTCCATGTGCACTTGAGAAGAATGTGTATCCTGTTGCTTTTGGGTGTGGCGTTCTGTAGATGTCTCTTAGGTCCATGTGTTCTAGCGTGTTGTTCAGTGCCTCTGTGTCTTTACTTATTTTCTGTCTGGTTGATCTGTCCTTTGGAGGGAGTGGTGTGTTGAAGTCTCCTACAATGAATGAATTGCATTCTGTTTCCTCCTTTAATTCTGTTAGTATTTGTTTCACATATGTTGGCACTCCTATGTTGGGTGCATATATATTTATAATAGTTATTTCCTCTTGTTGGACTGACCCCCTTACCATTATATAATGTTCTTCTTTATCTCTTGCTATTTCTTCGTTTTGAAGTCTATTTTGTTTGATACAAATACTGCAGCACCTGCTTTTTTCTCTTTGTTGTTTGCATGAAATATCTTTTTCCATCCCTTCACCTTTAGTCTGTGTATATCTTTGGGTTTGAGGTGAGTCTCTTGTAAGCAGCATATAGATCGGTCTTGCTTTTTTATCCTTTCTATTACTCTGTGTCTTTTGATTGGTGCATTCAGTCCATTTACATTTAGGGTGATTATCAACAGATATGTACTTATTGCCTTTGCTGGGTTTAGTTTTGTGGTTGCCAAAGGTTCAAGGGTAGCTTCTTTATTATCTAACAGTCTAATTTAACTCTCTTGTTAAGCTATTATAAACAGAGTCTGATGATTCTTTCTCTCTCTTCTTATTCTTCCTTCTTCATTCTTTATATATTATGTGTTTTATTTTGTACTCTTTTGCATTCCTTTGCCTCTTTTTGTGGACAGTTGATTTTACTTTTTGCCTTTAGTTAGTATTTGGATGGTCTGCTTTCTTTGCTATGAATTTATTTTCTCTGGTGACATCTTTGTAGCCTTAGGAGTGCTTCCATCTAGAGCAGTCCCTTTAAGATATCCTGTAGAGGTGGTTTGTGGAAGGCAAATTCCCTCAACTTTCGCTTGTCTGGGAATTGTTTAATCCCTCCCTCAAATTTAAATGATAATCGTGCTGGATACAGTATTCTTGGTTCAAGGCCCTCTGTTTTATTGCATTAAATATATCATGCCATTCTCTTCTGGCCTGTCAGGTTTCTTTTGAGAAGTCTGATGATAGTCTGATGGATTTTCCTTTGTAAGTGATCTTTTTTCTCTCTCCGGCTGCCTTTTATACTCTGTCCTTGTCTTTGATCTTTGCCATTTTAATTATTATATGTCTTGGTGTTGTCCTCCTTGGGTCCCTTGTGTTGGGAGTTCTGTAGGCTTCCATGGTCTGAAAAACTATTTCCTTTCCCATCTTGGGGAAGGTCTCCTCAATTATGTCTTCAAAGACATTTTCTATCCCTTTTTCTCTCTTCTTCTTCTTCTGGTACTCTTATAATGCGAATATTGTTCCGTCTGGATTGGTCACACAGTTCTCTTAATATTCTTTCATTCCTAGAGATCCTTTTACCTCTCTCTGCCTCAGCTTCTCTGTACTCCTGTTCTCTGATTTCTATTCCATTAACAGTCTCTTGCACCTCGTCCAGTCTGCTCTTCAGCCCATCAATTGATTGTTTCATTTCTGTGATATCTCTCCAGACTTCCTCCCTTAGCTCTTGCATATTTCTCTGCTGGTCCGTCAGCATGGTTATGACTTTTATTTTGAATTATTTTTCAGGAAGATTGCTTAAATCTATCCCACCTGGCCCTCTCTCTGGGGTTGTCTGAGTGATTTTTGACTGGACCAGATTCTTCTGTCTTTTCATGGTGATAGAAGTGGTCACAGGCAGGTGCCACGTGTGTCATCTGGGAGAACAAAGTCCCTTCCTGCTTATTGTTCTCCTTGCCCTTCTCTGCAGCCTGTGCCAGTTACCTGCACACTGGGAGGCAGTCTCTGGGATAATCCCCTGCACTGTCCTGTGTGGGGCCCCCCTCAGGCTAGCCTAGAGCACTGCAGGGCTTTGCAGCCACGCCGGGTGCATTCTGCAGTCCTTAGTGCCTTTTGGCCCTTGCTCTGGCTTCTGAGGCTCTTCCCAATTAGGTGCGCACCCACCGGAGGAGATTCTGTGCATCCCTTCCCAGTTAGCTGCCCAACTGCCGGGAGGAGATTCTGTGTAGTTGTCATGGGCAGGGCCGCTGTCCCGCTGTTCCGCAGTTGTGGCGGATGGCCAGGGGGAACGAATGGCAGGCTGCTTATCTCTGTGAGGGGCTTTGGGGCTGCTTTACCCGGCAGCCAGTTAGGGGGTCCAAAGTTCCTCAAGATTCCCAACCTGCTGGGCTTAGTGCCCTGGGACGATTATGTTCCGCTGTTGGGCCCTTGTCTCTTTAAGACTTTTCAGAAAGCTCCTGCTTTTCTTTTGTCCCAGGGGAGCCGGCTGTGGGGACCCACTTGCAGTCCCCGTCTTGGGTCCTGCCCTTCTGTTTCTCTAATACACAGTACACCATGCAATGTGTGTCAGTGCTCCCGGTGCAGATCACCAGGGCTGGTTATTTAGCCCACCTGTGCTTCCACTCCTTCCCCACTCTGATTCTTTTCCTCCTGCTGGTGCACTGGGGTGGGGGAGTGCTTGGGTCCCACCAGGTCGTGGCTTTGTATCTTACCCGCTTCGTGAGGCGCTGAGTTCTCACAGATGTAGCTGTAGCCTGGTTGTTGTACTGTATCTTCTGGTCTCTCTTTTAGGAATAGTTGTATTTGTTGTATTTTCACAAATATATATGGTTTTGTGAGGAGATTTCCACCGCCCTACTCACGCCGCCATCTTCCCAGAACTCCAATTCCCTCCCCAATATCTTACTACCATATCAGCAGGGTTCCAGTGTAATCTCCGCAGATAAAATTTCAAAAGAGCTGCAAAACTCAGATTCTCTCTGAGTAGCAGCCCTTAAGGAGGTCTGAAGTCAGCAAGGAAAATGAAACAAGGACTCTAGAGGAATTTGAAACCTCTGGCACCTACAACTAAACCAAACATTAAACATAAAAGCCTTACTGCCAGCCAAACTAACATAAAACTATACACTAAAAACCTATTTACCTCAGTGTCCATGGCCCAGTACATAATGCTCAGCCTTTCATAAAAACAAGGAATGATGAAAGACAACAAAAAATACAATCTAAAGAGACAAAGCAATTATCAAACCTACACTTAGATATGACACAAGTGCTGAAATTATCAGGCAGGGAATTCTTTAAAAAACATGTTTTCTATGATAAAGGTTCTAACAGAAAATGTACCCAACATGAAAAATAGGTGGCTAATGTAAAAAAAAAGATAAATGTTCTAAGATAAAATCAGAAGGAAATGCTAGGAATTTTTTTAAAGGGTCAACAGAAATGAGTAATGTCTTTGGTAGGGTTATCGGTAGGCTAGGTGTAGCTGAGGGAAGAATTAGTAAGTTTGAACATAGTCAATCAAAACTTCCCAAAGTAGAAATGCTGAGAGAAAAATGAATAATAAATAAATAAACAGAACAAAACATCCAAGAACTGTGCATATAACAAATGCACAATTAGTATACCAGGGAAGAAGAAAAAAGGGAACGGAAGCAGTAATGCCTGAACTTTCCAAAATTAATGACAAATGCCAAGCTACCAATGCAAGAAGCTCGAACACAAAGTGGGCTAAGTACCAAACACCAAACAAACAAATGAACAAAAAACCTAGAGCTAGCTGTATCATATTCAAGCTGCAGAAAACCAAGACAAAGGGAATAGCTTGGAAGAAGACAGGAAAAGGAATAAACATTATTATTGCAGAGGGACAAATATAAGGATAATAGCAGAATTCTCATTAGAAACCATGTAAACAAGAAGAGAGTGACATATTTAGTGTTCAGTGAAAAACATGCCAACTTAAAATACTATAACCAGTAAAATTATCCTTAAGAAGTGAAGGAGAAATAAATACTCTCTTAGAAAAACAAAAATTGAGGCACTTTATTGCCAGCAAACCTAAAAGAAATATTAAAAAGTGTTCTTAGGGAAGAAGAAAAATGATATAGGTAAGAAATATGGATATATATAAAGAAAAGAAGATCATTGGAGGAGGAATAAAGGTAAAATAAGTTTTTTAATATTAATTGATCTAGAATATAACTCTTTGTTAAAGTAATAGTAGTAACAACATACTGAATTGTCATAGCATACAGATACATGAAATGAATGATAGCAAGGTTACAAAGGATAAGAGGAATTGGGAGAAAATACTCGTATAATACAGCTGTCCTTCACATGTAGTAGTATAATGGTATTTACATGTAGTCTTAGATTAATTTATAATGTATACTGCAAACTCTATGGCAACAACTAAAAAAATGTTTTTTAAAGTCTGATTTGCTTAGAAAGGAGATGAAATGCAATCGTAAATAATGATCAATTAAAATCACAGAAGATAGAAAAAAGAAGAAAAAAGAACAAATGCCATGAATAGGAAACAATTACAAACATGGTAGATATAATCCAAGGGTAAAAAGAGACCCAACTACATGTTTTTTAAGGGAAACCACTTTTTAATTTAAAATTTTTTGTATTGAGGTATATATAATAAAATGCACTAATGTTAATGTAAAGCTTGATGACTTTTGACATGTGCACAGACTCATGGAACCATCATCTAGATCACAATATTAAACATTGCCATTAATTCCCCCCCCATTATGTTTTTCATGAGAAAGTCACTTTAAATATAAAGACACAGATAGGTTAAAAGAAAAGGGATGGAAAAAGTTATACTATATACATGTTATCAAAAGAAAGCTGGAGTAGTCACATTAATTTTAAACAAAGCCTACTTGAGAGCAATGAAAACTATCGGGGATAAAGAGGGACATTACCCAATGATATCATCAATGATGGCCCATTCTCCTAGAAGATATAACAATCTTATATGTACATACTTCTAACAACAGAACATCAAAATGTGTGAGGCAAAACACTTAGAACTGCATGAAGAAGTAGATAAACACATTATTATAGTTGGAGACTTCAACACCTCTCTTTTCAGTAGTTGAGAGATTAAGCAAGTAAATTATCAGTAAGAATAGAGTTGACCTGAAAAACATTACCAAATCAACTTGTTCTAAGTGACATTTATAGAAATATTAATCCAATGACAGCAGCACACACATTTCTCTCAAGCTCGCATGCAACATTCACCAAGATAGAACCATATTTTGGGCCACAAAATACACCATATGTTTAAAATAATAGAAATCATGCAAAGCACGTTGTCATACTATAATGGAATTAAAGTAGAAATAAATAACATAAACATAGCTGGAAAATATACAAATAATTGTAGATTGCCCACACTCTTAAATAGCTCATTAGCCAAAGAAGTCTAAAAAGAAACGTTTAAAATGTTTTAACTAAATGAAAGTGAAAGTACAATTTATAAAAAGTGTGGGATGCAGTGAAAGCAGTACGAAGAGAAGAATTTAGAGCATTAAGTGCACATATTAGAAAAAAAGGATCTTAAACCAATAATTTAAGGTTCCATATAAGGAAACTAGAGGGAAAAAAAAAACAATTTAAACCTAAAGGAAGCAGGAGAAAAGAAATGATAAAATTTAGGGAAAATATCAATGAAATAGAAAATAGTAAACAATAGAGAAAATCAACAAAACTAAAAAGGTGGTTCTTAAAAAGATCAAAACTTGCTTATGCTTCATATAGGGAGCTTTGACCAAAACCTTCTATTCTCATTTCTATGAGTCCCAGTGACTTTTCTCTATTATTAACATGTTTGATGGCAAGAGGGAGGATTTAATCTTTGAATTTCTGTTCATCTATTTTTCTGCTCTTCTCCTCATTAAATGTCCTTTACCAGTGTTGACTCACTCATACTGAGATTTTCCTCAACCCTTTGTGAAGTTACTCTGAAGCTTCATATAGTTCCACCAATTTCTAAAACCTTTAAACCATTGCTTCTATCAGACAGTCAGCCCAGGATGTTCTTACCGTCTAACTTCCTTCCCAGAAAGTGAATTTTAACTATTGGTAGAATTACACAGAATCAAGACAGGTAGTTTACTTAAGGTAAGTTTCCATAGGCTGTTTCACTACCTCCTGATGCACCCCCAAAATGAGGTCTTATTTACCTTACCTTTTATATTCCGATTGTCTTACTTGTTGTCAACTATAATTAGCTCTGAGTATTTGTGACTTTTGTGAATATTGCCCCTAACTCTAGGAGTCTGGATTGAGGGGAGTTCAGAGGCTTTAACTATTGCAGATATTTTTGTTTGCATCATCTATTTATCTCCAAACTGGAGAAGCACTGGGATTTTGTTTTTGGAACTTTGTGGATGTTTCTGATCAATTTCAGTGCTTTCGAGGGTTGTGTAGTTGGGAACTATCTAAGTGACAACTCATGGAACTGTGCCTTCTGGGAAACCTGGCTTCCCTTCCAGTATGGTAAGTGACCATGCAGCCAGCCTCCACCAGCCTTTGCTTTCTTTGAGTGTCACTGGTGTATTTCATTATATTTTAAAAATCCATGTAATACATTGATTTTTAGGTCTTGGAAGAAGATTTTGAGATTGGGTTTCAGTTTGTAAACCATATTAACATATAATTTCATCCTTTGTGGATCATATAAAAGCCATGACCATTGTATATCACAGAGACATGGTGGGGAAGGTAATATTTACTAAATAAGTCATCCATGGCAGGATCTAGCCATTGTGTGTACTTTACATCCATCTTTGCATCACATAGAAATGGTAGGAAAGATAGTATTTACTAAATAAGTCATCCATGGCAGACTTCTAGCGACTGTGTGTACTTTACATCCATTACTTTATTTAAATGTCACATAATCTATTTGGTAGGTATTTTTGCTGCCATTTGAGGACAAGAAAATAAAGGCCAAAGGAGACTGAGAAAGAGGTCCACCTTCTACAAGCCAGTGACAAAGAAGCAAACCCAGGGCTATGTGATTTTATGTACCTACTGTTTCTACCCACTAGGATCCTCTAGTTGACCTAACTACCGTGGGCATCTGACTGAAGCAAGGCAGGAAAAACAAATTATATATATCTGAGTATTGCCAACTCTAACCATGAAGATATGCATTTTATCTATTCCACTCACTAGAGATCAGTTAAGGATCATTCAATGTCAAAAAAGTAGCTTTCTGAACATGGACAGATCTAGAGGGTGTTATGCTCAGTGAAATAAGCCAGGTGAAGAAAGACAAATACCATATGATTTCACTTATTTGTAGAATATAAAAACAAAGGAACATGGAACAAAACAGCAGTAAACTCACAGACATTGAGAAGTGACTAGTGGTTACCAGTGGGGAGGGGTTCAGATGGGTACAGGATGGGTGGAGTGGGAGGGGAAATAAAGGGGAACAATAATTCACAATCACAATATAAGTTGATCATGGGGACTGTTGAACCACTATGATGTACATTTGAAACCAACATAAAGTTGTATATTAATGACACTTTAATAAAAAAAGAAAAGTAGGTTTCTGGTAAAATAATCCAAAGTGGAAAGAAGTGAGAAAGGCAGTTTTAATCACACGAAGGATGACAACTGATGGGATGAGTAATGAAAAAGGGCAGTCTTTCAGGCAGTTTCTAGCTTTTGACTTCAGTCCACATATTCAGAACAATAGAGATGTTTGCTCAGCCAAGCATAACTGTGTTGGCTTCAAGCGTCCCTTCCTGGTAAATGAGAGCAAAGATGATAGGGGACAGTAATTTATAACGTATAAAATCTATGTAACCAACCAAAAATTCAGCTCACATTGGGTAATTCCTCAGCCTGGCACCATGGGACTGTCCCTTTCACAGCTCACAGATCCTGGATGTCCAGCTTCAAAAAAAGGTTAAGCTCCTTCCAAATGGGCTATTAGCACAGAGAATGAAGCTCGCTGACAGACAAGTTTCCATCACAGCTCTTGTCAGGGGTAGAGCTCTTTGCCAGCCACACCTCTTGTTGTCTCTGAATTTCAGAAGAGAAAGTTCTGCATTAGTCACCAAGACGGGTTGTGCCCGTGAGCTCTGGGTGTTTTCCCAGTTGGGTCCTTGGGGTCAAAATGAAGCCAGACACTGTGGAGTGAACCCTAATCCCTCAGTTTGAATGGTTGTTCGTGTAGACTTTAGTGCTGACTCAACAGATAGGCACCGACATGTTCCTTCAGTGGGGGAAGAAAAGGAAAAATTGAGTCAAGCACTTATGAAAACCTTTGAAGTCTTTCCCTATTTCTATAAGAGTATATAGAAAACCAGTATAAGTCTAATGTATTTCTCCAAACAAATATTACAAAGGGTTGCCACATGTTTATTCCCTTGTAAGAACGCATGTTGAAATGCAAAGCGCCTCTCAGGGTTTTCTGAGATCATGGGTGACTCAACTTCCCCTCGGTATATGTATTTTCTAAATTTTCTCCAATGATATTGCTTATAGGAGGATGAAAGAGAAGAAAGGTAATGCTAAAAGAATATGGTAACTTCAAACCTCACTACCCAGTACTCCTCAGTTCTATCTTGATAGCTCAAGCTGGACATTCATTAGCGTATCTTCCAAAGACCTTTTGGTGGACAACACCAAAATTCAAATAAACAACAAATAAACAGTAATGGGAATTCGCTCCTCAATTTCAGTAGCAAGAAGAAAAACAAAGCCTTAGGCAAATGGAAGAATCTAAATACCAGGGAAGAGGGCCAGAAACAACCCCAGAGAGGACATAAAGGAAAAAGCGTTTGAGTCGCCTATGCGTCTAAACGGATCATGGTCGTGCCAACCCCTCCTTTGCCTGTAACTGGTTCTAGAATGGGTCTCTAATCCAAATTCTGTCCTAAGAGACTGCAGTCTACCAGCTTGGTGGGGAGGATGATTCCCAGGCGGGCAGAGCATAGACCTATAAAGAGCTCGAGGATATCAGGCAAGCCCTGACCGACCACCTGCTTTCTTGTTATGTGAAAGGATGCTTGTCATTATTGAGCCGATTTGAAGTGTGCTTTCTGTTAGTTCCTGCCCAGAGTGACTTACCTGCAGGAATGCCAAAGCCAACTTCCCCATCTTCACAATTTTACCTAAGGTATGGGCTTACTTGGCTGTCCTATCACACTAGTGCTATTTTCCTGTTGTAAAGATTGGGATATTGGCTCTTCTATTTTGATAATTTGTCTCCGCTTTTTTTTGTTGCTGTTGTTGTTGTTATTCTTTTTCAAGATGAAGTTCCAGTTCCTGGTGTTCTTATGTCTGTGCCTTCCATGTGGTAAAAACATAACAATGTGATTTATTGCCTTTGGATAAAGGATGATATACATAAGCCACATATTAGTATATGTACTTATTTTAACCAGTTGCGTCCATTGAAGTGGGGATTTCCATTCATTTGAAGGACCATGTGTCAATCTTGTTCTGAAAATAAAAAATTACTGGCATGCAATCCAGCCATGAGAACTCACACACACATACACACACATGATTAGGACTTTTTCACTGTTTCCTTGACAGTTTAAAAATTTTTAATTATTTAATGAAATATAGAAAAGTATATAAATAAGTAAAATTTATATGTGTACCCAGATTAACAAAGTTGAACATTTTGCCAATTTTGATTTAAAGTGTTTTACATAAAGAAGTAGGGGATCAAGAATAAAGTTGATGTTTATTCCTCCCCAGCTCCATCTGTTTTCCTTCCCCAAAGTAACTGGAAGGAAATTTTTCTTAAAAATATTTTACTATATATATATGACCCTCTGAAAAAATTATAGTTTCACTTCATTTCTTTTTTATTGATACATAAAAGTTCTTTAATGTGAATACTAATCAATCGGCTATATGTATTATACACATATTTTCCCATCTTGTGGCTATTTTTGAAGTTTGATTACAGTGTCTCTCTTTTTCCTACCACCCCCAACCTCAGTAGAGATACCTTTCATTTCATTTATTAAACTTATTTGTCTTCTTGTGTGTAGTCTCGGTTCATTTTTGTCTTGTCTAAGAAATCCTTTCCTATCTCAAAGACATACAGACTTCTTTCATATTTTCATACAAACTTTTAGAGTATTTCTTTTGGGCTTTGTTTGTGTGTGTGGGGGGTGTGTTTACTCCGAAGTTTTAAAAGTCTTTTAACTATGATTTTTATGGCATATTTCTGGTCAGAGCATATAATGTATATGATATTAATACTTTGGTTTATCAAAATTTCCTTTATAGTTTAGTATATGGTCAATATTTATTTTTAAAATAACATACAGACTTGAATAGAATGTGGTTTCTATTTACATATGTCCATAAATTGTGTATATAACATTTATGAATAAAGATAACTATTGTTATATATTTTATAGATGTTATAAATTATCTATAAAACATGTATAACACATATGCACACACATATTTGTATAAACATGTTGTAAATTTATGTTTGTATCTGTATATAAGCACACAATTGTTAAAAGTGTTTTTCAAATTTTTTACTGTGTTCCTAATTTTCTGCCTACTTTGTCAGTTTCTGAGCAGTGTGAATGGGAATGGTATTTGGATTGTAGATCTGTCAATTTCATCACATAATTCTGTAGGGTTTTTTTTTCCCCACTACCTATTTTCAAGCTATAATTTTAGAGACAAGTAATTTCATATTTTCTGTATCTCTGGAATGACCATTCCTTTTATATTATGACAAAAACTTCATCCATATGTATACCTTTCAATGCTCTTTATCTTCAGTGTTCTCTAATGCTGTTTTAGACCAGTTTTATTTTGCTCAGCGTTTGTTTAGTATATATTTTCCTACCACTATCTTTCCAACTCGCTATATTATTTTGTTTTAGGTATGTTTCTTGTCAGCAGTTATAGATTTGACTCAGCTCTTACTCTTCCCCATTACTGTTCACTCGTATTTTAATCTCACTTGGTTTTCCTTCTCTCAGAAGTCATCATTAGTTTTTATAGTCAGTCAATGCTAATTTAACAACTTACTTGTTCATTTATTTTTGTATGACCCTCCTCTATGTTGAATTTTCTTCTTTCAGAGATTACATCTCATTGTCTAAAAATGTCACTGTTTTCCTTCCTCGTCCTGTGGCGGGTTTTGTGATGCTAAGTGGAAAGTCATTGATCTTCAACTCTTGCATGTGATCGGCCTATTGAACCCGAGTGGGGTCTGGATCCGAGCAGGCAGTTTCGAATTTGCTCCAGTCAAGGGCCCTATACATTTCATTAAATGAAAAGCTTTTGTTTTAATTTTCTTGGCTTGGTGTCACTGCACTATATTTGTAGCCTGAATTCAGAATTCACACCTACTTATGATCCTGGCCAGGCTGACTCTTTTTCCACCTTGGGCCTTGGGAGGCGACATGGCTTCTTTGCCAAGGACAGGACTCCTCGCCTTGAGCAGCAGTGGGAGATCACCCCGCCCCTGCTGTAGGGCCTGCGCCATTCCCTGGTTTTCCCTCATGAGACTGCTGGCTTCGGGTTCTGTGGACCATCCTCTTTGAGTTGCCTCTCCAGGTTTTGCCCCTGGGGAAAGCCTGTTGGGTGGAGGGGTGGGGAGTTAAGCTTAGCCAAATATTTGACGATTTAAAACATTTTAAGCTTTTCCATGAGCTTGAAATGACAAAGGGGATTTCCCCTGGCAGCTCAGTTGGCCTGATTGACCACATATCCCTTCAGCATCCTCTCCATTAGCCTGTAACTTTCCCAGAAACTGCCTCTTAGTGGGGTGAATCTAAACAGCCGAAGAATGGGAGAGTCCCTTACAACCCTATCAACTGTGTATGTGATTTTCATTTTCCCACTCACTGAGAAATTGGGGCATAAAAAGATCAGTCGCCTCCATGCCTAATGTCCCTACATGAGCCTGGACACTGTGAGGACTCTAGCAACTATACCATGGCACATGTAGAGATGAAGCCAGCATTGCCCGTGCCCACCCAGGACTTCCGAGCTGAGTGTGTTGAAGCCTGTGGAAAGCCATGCATGGCCTCATGTCCTCCCTGCTTCAGTGAATCTCTGTGTTTGGGATGAAGTCCAGACTCCTGTGCCTGCCACCCAAGGACTCCGATTTGGCCCCTTGGGCCATAGGGAACTTCTTACAGTACTGTAGATTGAATATTTGTGCACCTCACCCTACCCCACCCCTAATTCACATGTTGAAATCCTAATCCTTAATGTGATAGTATTTGGAGGTGGGGCCTTTGGAAGGTAATTAGGTTACTAGAGTGGAACACTTATAATGGGATTGTACCCTTATAAAAAGAGACAGGACAGAGCTTTCTTCCCTTTCTGATATCCACCATGTGAGGACCCAGCAAGAAGGCAGCCATCTGCGAATGAAGAAGGGCCCTCACTTAAACCCTTCTTGGTCCACTCTCCCTCTGTTCCTGTAATTATACTGTTTGGCCTCAGAGCTGGCTGAGTCTTGCTACTTCTGGGAACAGCTCCCTTCGTTGGCTCCTTCTGCTTTAAGCGGGTACTGGCTTCCTTCTTCTGCGAGCCCAGGGTGCCTCACTAACCCTTGTTGATTGGCCCTGACAGCTGGCCTGTCCAAATAGCTCAAATCTGGCCACATTGTTACAGCTTGTTCTGTTCTTGCCAAACTTGGCTTTGATCCCCAGAAGAGACTGGAAAATCCAAAACTGTGCTCATTCATTGTCAGTCTACATTCAGAACCGGGGCTGACACGGTATTCCTGTGACACCTTGATAAAAAGTCTCTTCACTTGAATCTCTCCTGTCAGTATCTTTGAATGCATCATCTTTTGCCTGCTGAGAACTTGGTTGATATACACACCACGTTCCGCTTCTCTTCGTGCAAACACACATACGCACGCATGTGCAAGCGTTATGCTCCTATGATAGCTGAAGAATGCCAGGGAGCCACCTAGTTCCCAGCGTCTTTGTCATCTCACTGGCTACTCACCTCCTTGAAGAAACGAGGCTACCTAGGCAGCTATAGATTGCTGGATTGATACTCAGACTTGGCTTTGATCCCTATAGTAAGTTGAATGGTGGGCCCAAAATATATGGACCTAAGTCCTCATCCCTGGAACCTGTGAATGTGACCTTATTAGGAAAAAAGATATTTGTAGCTAGAATGAAGGATCTTGAGATAAGGAGCTCATCCTGGATTATCCATGGTGGGCCCTAAATCCAACAACAAGTGTCTTTATAAGAAAAAGGCTCATTTGAGACAGACAGGAGAAGGCAGTGGGAGTCATGACCATGGAGTCAGGGATCGGAGAGATGCAGCCAGCTGACATGCACCACCAGCTGGCAGAGGCAGAGAATGGATTCTCCTGCAGGACGTCCGTAGGGAGTGTGGCCCTGCTGACACCTTGAATTTGGACTTCTGCTCTCCAGAAAAACAAATGCCTGCAGGTTTAAGCCACCAAACTTGTGATCATTTATTACGTCAGCCCCCAGAAACTGATATAATTCTCAAACCAGGAGAGGCTGGGCAGTCCAAAGCTGGGGCTCATTCATGGTCACATTGCCCTCCAAACCTATGCCGACACTCATCACCACGTCACCACTCTGGTTTCTCAGAGTTCACAGCGGAAGCCCCGCCCCTGCTGCATTTAGTCGCCATAGATGCTCCACGTCTCATTTGACTTGGGTCTCGATTATGACAGTAGTGAATGCTCACCTTTCCCAGCAGACTCAGAGCCATGCTCCCCAAGCATGTCTTAGTGGCTGGGTCAGGATCCCGGTGTTGCGTCGCTGTGAGCCTGAACCAACCACCTCACTGACCACCTACCCTCTTCTGGCGCATCATGCCCGCTGTCTTGGGGAACTTCCCCTCCGAGGCCTCAATTCAGTTGCTTTGAGCCCCAAGGACTCATTCCATCAAAGGGTCATCTTGCTGCTATTTTAATTTGCCCCATCTTCCTCGGCAGCCTCTAATGTTCTATCTAATGAATATGGAGATTGGGGCGGCAGGAATCCACAGGCCAGCACACTCCATGCCCCAGCACAAAGGGTGGCTACTTGCTTTATAGTTATGAAACCAGAAAACCCATTCTGTTACTTTTTCCAGAAACAAAGGAAGTTTGCTGGAGAGATGAAGTCTCTGGCCTCTGTGGAGTTTTAAATGTCACTCTTGCACTTTAGAAAATGCACCGCATAGTAACAGAAAAATGAGTGGGAGGACCTGACTTAGTTGAACAAATCAGAAATCTTGCTTCGAAGCAAATGTCAAATATTCCCTGAGGGCTCTCCTGAGCACTGGGGAAGGACAGAGCATCCTAAAGACCTGAATTAGGGGGGTGAGGACTAGAGAAATCTGGGCTACATATTCTCTCCTTCGTTCAAATGTTTGCTGCAAAGCTAACACGTGGGTCTTTTAACAGTGACAAATACATAATTGGAACAGTCTCCGCTCTTACAAATGGAGTCAATAATTTGAACTGTGAGTTACTGACTAGTACAGATACGATGATGATAGATGTCTGTATAAGATACTATGGGAGGGAGCAAGGTACAGGGAAGTAGAAAATTTTATAGGGGATGAAATGCACTAATTCATGCATTCTCAGTGGGGGTATGTATATACATATATAGAGCCTCTAAGGAGATAAAAATTGTTTTTTTTAAGTGGGAGAAGAAGAAAAATCTTGGATATTACAATGCTTGAGGCCCTCCAAAGGGCTGCATTACATAAACAAATACACAGCACATCTGTGCTATTAAAATCATATGGATGGTGGCAATTAGGAAAATAAAATTGTCTTAAAAGTCTCCTTGGGAGGGCAAAATGAATGAAAATGGTTGGAAAACATTGTAGTGGGTCCATCCTTTAAAAAGAGGGCTCTTCCGGGGCTCTCTTGGCCCCTCCTGGCATGAGCCAGGAGCTCTGTCTTCTCACTGTATCTCTCAATAAAAGCCTCTGCCCTGGTTTTCCTACCTTGAAAAAAAAAAGGGGCTCTTCCCCAATCCACTCAATGATGACACGGGAATGGGAGGACACAATGAACAGCAGAAACACAGGCCTCAAGGAGCAAGAGGGACCTGCAGGCATTACTGGGCTGGGAGACCAGGGATTCTCCAAACAGATAAACTCGGTTGGAGGACTGAGATCACGGAGACTGCAGAAAGCAATGAACTTGGGGAGGCGGGTGGGTCTTGTTCCACACTGGCATCTCTTAGAAGAGCTGAGATTGCTGAGTCACTTCTGAGGCCAAGACATGGGCCAACAGTCAAGAACTGGCATTGCAATAAGTCCTTCTGACAAGCCCTTGGCTGTGACGTCTCTGCCATTGGTATTGGCACATCCGGACCAGGTTTAGCTGTAGGCTTCTCCTGGCAAAGGACTGTCCTTTCTGTTGCCATTAGTTCACACTCTCCTTTACTCTGGACCAACGTGTCTCCCTCCTGTCTCCTCTGCAGGGAGGGACTCCCAGCAGGCATTATGACTAGGGTGACCCCAGACCTGGTTTGCACAGGATATGAGACTTTCAATGCTAAAACCAGGACAGTCTCAGGCAAACTGAAAGGGCTGGTTATCCTCCTTAGGACCAAGGATACACCTTTCTGACCTTCAACAGGTACAACTAATTGGCAGCCATGCATCTCTTCCCCTTTAGTCCTATGCCCAACCATTTAAGCACCTGTTGCTGTTTAAAGCAGTGAGCCTCAGCCTTGACTGCATATTAAAACCACCTTTAAAAGTCCTGCTGCAGAGGCCACACCCTAGAACAATTAAATAGGAATTTTTTGGATTACAACCAGGCATCCATATTTTTTTAAGTATCCCAGATGATTCCAATATATATTCAAGGTGAAAACCACTCATTTAGAGCAATAGCAGTGATTATTAGAGTAAGGTAACCATCGCCTCGAGTTGGGTCTAATTTGGAGGGACTGTAGCATTTTTAATTTTGATGGTTTAACACATATGCCTCCATATAAGGGTCATGAGTACTTGGGTCTGTCAATATTTTGGAAATTAGAGCCATTAAATCAAGAGTTAAAATTAAACTAAAATTAGATGTAGAAACACTTTCTTTCCAGTATCCATATGTCTCTGTTTTTTGTCTGCATGGATTCCTTTTTGGCAGGTCAGAACCAGAGGAACAGGGCTGTCTCTGTTTGCAGGAGTTTCATTATGTGACGAGGATCTCAGATTTAAAATCAACCAGTAACACTTAGAACTAACGGTTCACTGCTGTTAGCAGCTGGTAGACCTCTCTGAAGTTGGCATGAGTAATCTAAAATCATTCCCATCAATAACCTTCCCCGTGGTATGCCTCAAGTAGTCCCTGGGGATGCTGTCAACATTTGGAAGGATTATCCATCCATCTGAAGGGTTAGCATGCATGAAGCCACTTGCTAACATATGAAAGAAATAAAAAAAGAAATTAGTTCACAGCTGAAGTGCAGATTCACAGAAAACTATTAGCTTCCAGAGTGTCTGTGAAGGCATTAAATAGGCATTGGACTTAGGCCCACCGAATATTTCTAGGACCTTCCATAAAGTCAACCTTATTAGCATTTTTGTTTTTATTATCTAATGATAGCATAAAGCAAACATAGAAGAGGCAGCCTCAGCCCCCTCTAACCACAAATATATCTGAGGTGAGCTTGAGTCTGACCCAGAGGTTATGTAAAAATATTTTTCCAAAGGATATTCTTTCATCAATGGGTCTGAAGTGGGAAAATGACACAGTTGTGCTTCTCTCCTTTTCAGAAGAGGAAAAACGTGACTACTTTGTCATCGGGGTAATACTTTGAAAATGTTCAACCACTGCATTTACTCCTGGGGTGTCCCAGTCCCGCTTGTCTCTTGGTCTCATGTGAAAAGACTGCTCGGAAGTCCTCAAGAACAGACCTTGGGCCCTCTTGTCCTGAGGAACACAGCATTTCAGAGCATCTCCGATTAGGCCAGAAGAAATGAGGGGAAAATCTGCCCTGCTGATGATCACTGAATGTGAGATGAGATGGAGGTGAGGGAAGGCAAGAGGTTGTGTGTCCTCACTCCCCCTCTGGCCAGAATCCTGGGGTTGGGAGGAGCTACTTGGGGTTTGGGTAAAAGTCACAGTTCTTCCTTACAGAGTCACATGCTCACCATCCAGGGTCTCATTAGCCCTGTGAATTGTGGATGATAAAGAGTGGGATGGCTCCCAGTGACTAGTAAAAGTCTTGGCCTCTGCACTTTTTGGCTTCTCTGAGTGATTATTTCTTGTAATAGAAACCGCATTGCTGATTAGAAGGGTGCCTCCGAGCTGTATCCTGTATAAGTCTCCATAGCCATTAGGGTGTATTAAACCCAGAGTATGCAGGGCAGGGCCAACATAATGTAAGGTAATAGAATGCAGTGCAGTGCCGGCCCCCATCCCCTATGGGGTGCTCACAGCAGCAATGCCAGAAGCATCCCCTCACTAGGCAGATAAAGGACCACACACTGGAGACCATCAGGTCCTGAAGGCGGCACTGGGGCCCATGAACATGGGGCCTGGACGTCCTTCCCATCGCTCCCACAAGGTCAACTGCACCCACCCCTCCATGCACCCTGAGATCATCGTTGGTAGAACAGTACAAAGGGGGGGAAATTGGAAAGCTGGGTAATTATCTGAAGGGAGACTGGGTTGAGTGAGATACATTCATTACCAAGTCAGCGTTTCTGACCAATGCTGCCACAGCCTACCCCAAGCCCACCCCAAAAGGATTCGCCGTGGTATGAGACAGGCTAAATCAGTCACAAGAAATAGAATGCATACTTTTAACAGAAGCAGCAGAGAGTGAATTCCCTGCCTCTCAGCGCCTGTGGGAATTTGAGCAAGTCATCTCTTTATTCATACGTAGCCTGCTCCTGGGGCCGTGCTAATCACTAGGAACCCAGGAGAGGAAGACGGTGTCTACAGATTGTGGGCAGCCGTGGTCTCTGCTTCCCTCAGTTTCCCTCTTTTCTCTCTAAACCTTGGGCCTGTAGCCAATAAAACTACTTTTCTTTACCCTTTGAGGCAAAACTTACTTCACTGTTGGTGCTGAGAATTAAATGGAAAGATGGCCATAAATATAAGATTGGGGGGGAGGGTTCTGGTGAGTTCATTTTTAAATCCAGGGGAAAAAAAAATCAACTAACTTGTGTTTGAAAATAAACTGTCCCCAAATGCTGTCATCAGCATTTCCATTCCCCAAGGGCACTCGGCGTGTCGCACATCTGGGATGCAGCGGTGCTCATTTCTTCGTCCTATTCTGCTTGGCCGTGCTGGCTCCATATCATGGGTTTCTCTGTTCCTTTACATTCATCTTCCCTTGAATCACCACTCACATTTCCCTGGAAAGCACTTGGGTCCTTGTTCCTTGGGTCCTTTTGAAGAGCCACTACACCAAAATTATATGCAGCGTATATGATTTATTGTAAAACTTGGAATAACAAGGAAGATAGAGGGGGTCAGACACTTAAGCATTTTATCAGAAGCTGGTTTAGGTCCCCACCAAATATGAGTATTGCATCTCGATGTTGAAATCTACCCTTCCTAGCCCCCTAAGGGAGAATCATGCTCTTCAAAATTTAGGATTTCTTACCCTTTTAAAAAAAGTTCCAGTCCCTATCCACAGGGAGTTTTTTCTAGGGTCCATTTTTACTCTTCCAATCAAGAAATCTGGGGCACTAAAATTCCCTAAAACACATTTCCCCAATTGTGAATTATTCAGCTTGTTTTAATAAAATGTGCAGAACTTTGGCCAGGATAGATGTGTCAGCACTCCAAGGAGAGCGGCACCTTCCAGGACCATGGCCAGGTCCTAAGGGTAAGTTCTCTCCATGACTGTAATCAGGACGTGCATCCCCTTCATGCCTTCTTCAGGAACTCCTTTACCTTCTTCTCTAATATCTGGGAAAAATATACACGTACACACATGACTATGTACACACACGCAGAGGTTCCTCTTGCTAATTTCTGGAAACAGCACACAAACACACACACACACAGAGCTATGCCCACATGCACACTACACACACATACACACCCCTTTCCAAGGACAAATATCAAGGCTTAGAGAGAAATTCAACTCGCAGTCAGGATGTAAAGACTTCATCCTGAGGAACTTTTAATTCTTTTAATGGTAATAACAGGAAACAGATGAGAAAATGAATCTGTTTTCTACAGGATTATGGAAGAGGGAAGATTGAAAGAAGTCGTGGTGAATTCCAGAGGACAGTCTTTCTCAGGCAAGAGAGACACATGGCAGTTTCCACCACTGGGAGCAAGAGTCTAATGTGCCCTAGCCAACAACTAGAAACAACCCAAATGCCCATTAGCAGGAGAATGTGTAAACACACTGGGATGTAATCATCAATGGAATATTATTTGCAATAAAAAATGAAGTGTTGATTCATGTGATAATATGGATTAATCTCAATATCATGCTGAGTGAAAGAAGTGAGGCATAAAAGAGTGCGCAGTGTATAATTCCATTTTTATGAAATTGAGAACCATGAAAAACTTTTTGTTAATAAAAATCAGAAGAGTGGTTGCCTATGTCACATGACGGTGGACTGGAAGGAAACCTGGGGAATTTTCTGTGTTGATAGATTTTCTTAAGATTTGATTTGGTGTATCATTGACACCTGTGTTTAATTTAGCAAAACATATCAAGTCTTAAGTGTCCTACATGTCACCCTATGTCACTTTTGCCTCAGCTAAAACAAACACACAGAAATATGTCAAAGTGCATACTTAATATTTGTGTATTTCACTGTCAGTAAATTATACTTGAATTTCAAAAAATTGTATAACTTTCCCTTAGATTTGCAATATTCTCTAAATTAATTAAAGGAACATATTCTCCAAGATACCTTGTATAGTATGAAAGTTCTAAGTACTTATCAGATGCACCAAAACACCCACACATGATGAAACTGGGTGTTGCCATAAAGGGTGGATGTTCCTTGACCAGCAGAACTAGACGCTCTAGCTCTGCTCTGCCATAGCCTGCTGGAGGTGAGACACAGAACACCAAACAGGAAGAGCAGGAGAGAATTCTCCAGTGATTTGTGTGCCTGCCTGAAAGTCAGGCTGTACTTGCCTTGGTTGACAGAGACACTCTTTCTTTCCTCTGTAAAAAGTAGCCCGTACAGGTAATAAATCTCTTCCTAATCCAGTGACAAGGGGTTGAGTACGAACTTTCGTTTTTGGTCTCGCAAACAAAAGAAAAGCTCATGAAATTTCACATGGTCTGAAGGGGAAAGAATAGCAATCAGGCATTTGTTATGATTTTTTTTTTCACTAGTCTGAGAGATTTTCCAGAAGCTAAGTCTTCCTCCAATGCTCTGATCATCCAAATACACAAAAATGAGCTGGGAATACTGCAGCCTTTGTGGGCAGCTTGAGGCTGATGGTGATACATGGAGGATGTCACAGTCAAGAGAAGCACTGAGAAACAGGACCACAACAGTTAGATGAAGTCCACTCTGAGGCCCATCCTCCTGCATCTTCAGTCACGTGAGCCAATAGGGTCCCTTATTGTTTATGCAGGGCTTCTGCTTATTTGGGACCAAAGAACCCTGTCTGAAATCCTGCTGAATATATATTTGTTGAAAACATAAATGGCATTTTCCTGAAAATTCATCATTACCTTTGGGAAAGGTCGATCATAATTGTCACATAATGCTGTAAAGATGCTGTCCTGTATATGATCTGCAGAAAGGTGTTTTTGTACCAACAAGTTTATCTAACAACAATAACCTTATGTTCAGAGTGACCACCAGAAAGAATGTGAGGATTATTTCTTAAGCAGCTTATATTGTCTAAGAACCTTGCTAATGAGTTTAGCCAGAATTATCTAGAATGATAGCAGCGACCTCTGATCTTTGATTATGGCTCTTGGAAAACCCTTGCAAGTTATATAAGCTGGTCATTCATGGAGTGGAATCATACGGTCTCTTTTTGAGTAATTACATTTTGTTGTTCTTACAAATCCTGCGGGGATGGAGATGGCAGCCAGGGATCAGGAAAACCCATCACCTTGTTACATATGGAAGCTATCCCAGGCACCCCAACTGCACTGCCTATTTTTCACAGCATGAGTTCACTTCCCTTAATCATACTTCATGCTCTCCAAAAATAATGTGGAGGAAGCATACATTATGTACTTAAAGATATACCATCTGTTTTCCTTCTTTGCCAAGAGAGGAATTCCTTATTAAAATGAAAGCCTCGGGTCATCATAGGAAGCAGAAAGCTAAGATAAATGTCTTTCCTTTTTGTTCTCCCCAAAGCACATGTACAAAATGTTTCCCATGGCCATTCAATGAGACAGGTGGATACACTTAACTTTCACACACAGTGCGCTCTGCTGCGTAAAGGTCTAGCGCGGATGGATGGGACAGAGCACCGCCCGTGCCCACATCTTAACAGTTGCTGCAACTCCCTTTTGCTCTGAAACGAGTGATGAGAGACAACACACTGTGAACTCTTGGGGGAAAGACCAGAGAGGGTAAGGATGGTGCTAAATGCTGAAACTGGAAGCATTTCCCTCTTTTTTCAAACTCTGGGCCCAGCTCCTTAAAATAATCTTCTCCAGCACTGACAGCCCTATTAAGAAACACGGATCTCCAAGGTGAACAAGTTACCCAGCCCATATCTTCTGCTCTTCACACCCTTCACAGCCCTCTCTATGCGAGAAATCAGAACTGTTTTCTGCATCCACCATGGCTAACTCGCTTCCCTATTGTACAATTATTTTCAACAGCTCTTTAAAGCTTTTAAAGCATACTCCTGTGAGCTCCTTGTGAGCTACATGCCCAAATGGTATTGTTTCTTTGGATTTTACAAGAACGAATGGCCTTGAGTTAGGGATATGAATAATATTAGGACATTTCTATATTCCAAAAGAGAAGATAAACCCATCCCAAAACATATACAGCAGAGCTTGAATCTTATTGTTGCTGAGTATCTAGCTGTCTGGATGTTTGTCAGCAGTGCCACACAGAGCAAAGAGAATTTGCAAGTGTACTTAAATCAGATGCTGCATGACCCATTAAAAGAATATGCCTTTATGTTATTAACACAGAACCTTTATAATTGGAATATTTTTGGTTTTAAACATTAAGCTGTGTAACTAGAATATTTTCTAATCAAGAACCTTTGAAATTCAAATGTTTTTGGTTCTGAACATGTTAAGTCCTTCCTTCTTCCTTCCATGCTTGTGATATATACCAGTTAGTATTTGGGGAGAATTGAATGAGATAATACATGCCAGTTTCCTAGCATACTTCCTGGTACAGAGCTGGAGATCAATAAATGTTGTCCTTCTCTTCCTCCTTTTCAAACATAGAGAAATGATGAGAACTTTATGGGTAAAGGACCGTTTTAGTGAAAAATTAAAAGAAGGAAGGGTTTACATAGTTGGAGAAGTTGGGAATGCAGAGAATTCCATGCTGAGATAAGAATAAGCAAATTCAAATAAACATGGAAGTAAGCAGAGACCAGCAGGAAGTATCAAGATGCTGAATACTCTTAGAAATATGGTAAGAAATGGGTAATTGGCGAAGAAAATGTCTCTTGCCATAAAGCAATCTTTAATCAAACTATATATTATGATGATGAGTATGTTTTACATCCCAACAATATATGGAGTATTGAGAGTCACTTTTTCCTTATGCTATGAAAATTTATACTTGGAGATTTCTATTTGCCTAAGAACAGTGAGAACCATTACTGAGGGTTGAGCCAGTCTATTCTGCAGCAAGGCAAGAGATGGCTGTTTCAGGTCACCCCATAGCTTAGGAGCTGAAAAATTCCAGTAACGAGCATCATTTCATCTCAAGGCTGTCCTTGTTCACAAAGCTTGCTACTCTTGGGGATATTTGATGAAACAATATGGGACAGCGCAGGCACTGGACAAGCACAGCTCAGGACCTAGGATATAGCAAGTGTCTAGTAATTTGGTTTGTTGGGCATAGACTTGATTTTAGTCCTGATCTAGCAGTCCTGGCCCATCCTTATCACTAGTTGACTGAATGCCTTGGGGCAAATCTTGTATAAAAACAAAAACAAGAACAATAACAAACAAAAAAAAACCCCATCTCCAAACCGTAGTGTCCTCATTTAAAAAAAAGAGGGGGGGGGCATTAATACCTATTTCATAAGGATGCTTATGAATATATTTGAGAATATTCAATTGAATATATGAAAGAGCCAAGGCCAATCTCTGATGGCAGAGGGTGGACAATAAAAAATGATTGTCATGATCCACGATTCCAAGGTCAAGCAACACTGTGCGTTAGAGCTCCTGTCTGACCCACTACAGAAAATCACAACCAGATGGTCTTTATGGATTCTGTCAAGGGAAACAGTTTCTTCTAATCACTCTCTCTCCTTTTGGTATAGACACTGGTGCTGAGTGTCTTTTATAAATCCATTCTTTCTGACCCAGCTCAGAGAAAGCAAAGGTGAAAATAACAAGTTTAAACAAACATCCTTTTATTCACTTGGAAAATCTGTACCCTCAGCCTCTTTTTTCTCACTGGTAGAATGGGGACTATAATTCAGTGAGTGCCCAAACAACCTTTCAGGTTTAATTTTTTTCAACTTTATTGTTTCCATCTTACTGCTCATAAAACCCTATAAGGCAGTATTTGCAATCTCCATTTGTTTTAGATAGGGAAACTGAGACCCACACATAAACTTAGAGAACAGACTGGTGGTGACATAGGGGAGGGGCTGTGGGGATGGGTGAAACAGGGGAAGGGGAAAACGTTGGTGAGAATATTTGCTATCTTGACCTAGGTGATGGTTGCATGAGTGTATATACATGTCAGAATTAACCAAGCTGTATACTAAGATTTGTGCATTTTATTGTATATACCTCAATTTTTTAAAAGAAACTGAGATTCAGAGAGGTTGCCCAAGGTCACACAGGAAATGAGTAACACAACAACAACATGGATGTAGATATTCTGACTAAAACTCTTTTTTCTCCATGAGTTGTCCCTGGACCTCAACATTCTGGGACCAGGAACCTTGCATAGTTTTAATAAGTTGCTTTGGATGCAATCCAAATGTATGTTTCCAACACTTCTTATATTAAGTAGAATCTCCTAATGCAGCTTTCCCTAATGCTATTGATAAGGAAATTTCGTTCCACACGGATTTCAAGTGCATACACAAAGTACAACCATCTACTTCAATGCTTACCGTTTTCGAAATCACATTGGAGATGGTTTCATGAATACTGAAATAGCACATCCAGCAAGGACTTATTCTACTCCACTAAACTGAATCCAAATGTAGGTATTTTACATGGCGGATATTACAAAGTACATACTTCTCCAGGCCCCCCTAATATTGTTCCTAAGGAAATTTATTACCACACGGGATTTAGAGAGCATATAGTGATGACAGCCTTTCACTGCCATCTTTACTATGTTGTCGATATCACATTGGAGATGGTTGCATGATTACTTTCATTGAACATCCCGCAAGGCATTATTTTAGTGAATCTAAATTGAATACAAATGTAGGTTTCTGACATTGCTCGTATTAGAAAGAAACTTCTTCTGCAGCTTCCTCCAATGCTATTCTTAAGAAAATTTCGGACCACACGGAATTTAGAGTGCATAGAGTGAGGACAGCCTTCTACTGCAATCTTTACAAAGTTTCGATATCACATTGGAGATGGTTGCATGATTACTTAAATACCAAATCCTGAAATTCCTTATTCTACTAAACTAAAGTGAATCAAAATATAGGTTGCTTACACTGCTCATATTAGAAGGAATGTTCTTCTGAAGTTTCCCCTGATGCTATTGCTATGGAAATTTCGTAACAACCGGGATTTAGACTGCATAAAGAAAGGACAACTTTCTAATGAATGTTGATATGTTTTCGCTAATTACATAGGAGTTTTTTGCATGATTATTTTAATAGCACATCCAACAAGGCCTTATTCTACTCCACCAAACTGAATCTTAATTTAGGTATCTTACATGGCCAATACTGGAAAGAATCTTCTTCTCCAGGCTGCCCTAATATTATTCCTACGGGAATTTCTTACTACCCGGGATTTAGAGTCCATACATTTATGACATACTGCTACGTCAATCTTTACTATGTTTTCCATATCACTTTGGAGATGGTTGCATGATTACTTTAATCGGGAATCACGCAAGGTTTATTTTCCTGTAACTAAACTGAATTCGAATTAGGTTTCTTACATTGATGATATTAGAAAGAATCTTCTTCTGCAGCTTCCCGTAATGCTATCATTAAGGAAATTTCGTACCACACGGGATTTACCGTGCATAGAGTGAGGACAGTCTTCTACTCCATTCTTTACTATGATTCGATATCAAAATAAAATAGATGCATGATTACTTAAATAGCACATCCAGAAATTGCTAATTCTGCTCAACTAAACTGAATCTAAATGTAGGTTGCTTACACTGCTCATATTAGTAGGAATTTTCTTCTGAAGCTTCCCCTATTGCTATTGCTATCAAAAATTGGTGCCATACGGGATTTAGAGTCCATACAGTAATGACAGCATGCTACTTCAATCTTTACATAGTTATACATGTCACATTGTAGATGCTTCCATGAACACGGAAATATCACAACAAGGAAATCCTTTTTCGACCCCTCCAAACTGAATTGAAATGTAGGATTCTTACATTGCTGATATTAGAAAAAAACTTGTTTTGCAGCTTCCCCCAATGCTTTTCTAAGGAAATTTTGTACCACACTGATTTAAAGTTCATAGAATGAGGACAGCTTTTTACTGCAATCTTTTTCTGTTTCGATATCACATTGGAAATGGTTGCATGATTACTTAAATAGGACATCCAGAAATTCCTTATTCTGCTTAACTAAGCTCAATCCAAATGTAAGTTTCTTACACTTCTTATATTAAGTTGAATCTCCTAACGCAGCTTTCCCTAATGCTTTTGATAAGGAAATTTCGTTCCACACGGGATTTCGAGTGCATACACAAAGTACAACTTTCTACTGCATTGTTTACAGTTTTCGAAATCATATTGGAGATGGTTTAATGATGACTGAAATAGCACATCCAGCAAGGACTTATTCTACTCCACTAAACTGAATCCAAATATAGGTATTGTACATGGAAGATATTAGAAAGAACGTACTTCTCCAGGCTCCCCTAATATTATTCCTAAGGAAATTTCTTACCACACGGTGTTTAGAGAGGGCATAGTGAGGACAGCCTACTACTGCCATCTTTACTATGTTGTCGATATCACATTGGAGATGGTTGCATGATTAATTTCATTGGACATCCCGTAAGGCATTATTTTAGTGAATCTAAGTTGAATTCAAATGTAGGTTTCTGACATTGCTGGTATTAGAAAGAACCTTCTTCTGCATCTTCCTCCAAAGCTATTCCTAAGGAAATTTCGGACCACACGGAATGTAGAGTGCATAGAGTGAGGACAGCTTTATACTGCAATCTTTACAATGTTTCGATATCACATTGGAGATGGTTGCATGATTACTTAAATAGGACATCCAGAAATTCCTTATTCTGCTTAACTAAGCTCAATCCAAATGTAGGTTTCCTACACTTCTTATATTAAGTAGAATCTCCTAATGCAGCTTTCCCTAATGCTATTGATAAGGAAATTTCGTTCCACACGGATTTCCAGTGCATACACAAAGTACAACCATCTACTTCAATGCTTACCGTTTTCGAAATCACATTGGAGATGGTTTCATGAATACTGAAATAGCACATCCAGCAAGGACTTATTCTACTCCACTAAACTGAATCCAAATGTAGGTATTTTACATGGCGGATATTAGAAAGAACATACTTCTCCAGGCTCCCCTAATATTATTCCTAAGGAAAATTCTTACCACACGGGATTTAGAGAGTGTATAGTGAGGACAGCTACTACTGCCATCTTTACTATGTTGTCGATATCACATTGGAGATGGTTGCATGATTACTTTCATTGGACATCCCGCAGGGCATTATTTTAGTGAATCTGAATTGAATTCAAATGTAGGTTTCTGACATTGCTGGTATTAGAAAGAAACTTCTTCTGCAGCTTCCTCCAATGCTGTTCTTAAGGAAATTTCGGACAACATGTAATTTAGAGTGCATAGAGTGAGGACAGCCTTCTACTGCAATCTTTACAATGTTTCGATATCACATTGGAGATGGCTGCATGATTACTTAAAAACCAAATCCTGAAATTCCTTTTTCTACTCAACTAAAGTGAATCAAAATGTAGGTTGCTTACACTGCTCATATTAGAAGGAATGTTCTTCTGAAGTTTTCCCTAATGCTATTGCTATGGAAATTTCGTAACAACCGGGATTTAGACTGCATAAAGAAAGGACAACTTTCTAATGAATGTTGATATGTTTTCGCTAATCACATAGGAGTTTTTTGCATGATTATTTTAATAGCACATCCAACAAGGCCTTATTCTACTCCACCAAACTGAATCTTAATGTAGGTATCTTACATGGCCAATACTGGAAAGAATCTTCTTCTCCAGGCTGCCCTAATATTATTCCTACGGGAATTTCTTACTACCCGGGATTTAGAGTCCATACATTTATGACATACTGCTACGTCAATCTTTACTATGATTTCCATATCACTTTGGAGATGGTTGCATGATTACTTTAATCGGGAATCACGCAAGGTTTATTTTCCTGTAACTAAACTGAATTCGAATTAGGTTTCTTACATTGATGATATTAGAAAGAATCTTCTTCTGCAGCTTCCCGTAATGCTATCATTAAGGAAATTTCGTACCACACGGGATTTACCGTGCATAGAGTGAGGACAGTCTTCTACTCCATTCTTTACTATGATTCGATATCAAAATAAAATAGATGCATGATTACATAAATAGCACATCCAGAAATTGCTAATTCTGCTCAACTAAACTGAATCTAAATGTAGGTTGCTTACACTGCTCATATTAGTAGGAATTTTCTTCTGAAGCTTCCCCTATTGCTATTGCTATCAAAAATTGGTGCCATACGGGATTTAGAGTCCATACAGTAATGACAGCATGCTACTTAATCTTTACATAGTTATACATGTCACATTGTAGATGCTTCCATGAACACGGAAATATCACAACAAGGAAATCTTTTTTCGACCCCTCCAAACTGAATTGAAATGTAGGATTCTTACATTGCTGATATTAGAAAAAAACTTGTTTTGCAGCTTCCACCAATGCTTTTCTAAGGAAATTTTGTACCACACGGATTTAAAGTGCATAGAATGAGGACAGCTTTTTACTGCAATCTTTTTCTGTTTCGATATCACATTGGAAATGGTTGCATGATTACTTAAATAGGACATCCAGAAATTCCTTATTCTGCTTAACTAAGCTCAATCCAAATGTAAGATTCTTACACTTCTTATATTAAGTAGAATCTCCTAACGCAGCTTTCCCTAATGCTTTTGATAAGGAAATTTCGTTCCACACGGGATTTCGAGTGCATACACAAAGTACAACTTTCTACTGCAATGTTTACAGTTTTCGAAATCATATTGGAGATGGTTTAATGATGACTGAAATAGCACATCCAGCAAGGACTTATTCTACTCCACTAAACTGAATCCAAATATAGGTATTGTACATGGAAGATATTAGAAAGAACGTACTTCTCCAGGCTCCCCTAATATTATTCCTAAGGAAATTTCTTACCACACGGTGTTTAGAGAGGGCATAGTGAGGACAGCCTACTACTGCCATCTTTACTATGTTGTCGATATCACATTGGAGATGGTTGCATGATTACTTTTCATTGGACATCCCGTAAGGCATTATTTTAGTGAATCTAAGTTGAATTCAAATGTAGGTTTCTGACATTGCTGGTATTAGAAAGAACCTTCTTCTGCATCTTCCTCCAAAGCTATTCCTAAGGAAATTTCGGACCACACGGAATGTAGAGTGCATAGAGTGAGGACAGCCTTCTACTGCAATCTTTACAATGTTTCGATATCACATTGGAGATGGTTGCATGATTACTTAAATACCAAATCCTGAAATTCCTTATTCTACTCAACTAAAGTGAATCAAAATGTATGTGGCTTACACTGCTAATATTAGAAGGAATGTTCTTCTGAAGTTTCCCCTAATGCTATTGCTATGGAAATTTCCTAACAACCGGTATTTAGACTGCATAAAGAAAGGACAACTTTCTAATGAATGTTGATATGTTTTCGATAATCACATTGGAGATTTTTGCATGATTAGTTTAATAGCACATCCAACAAGGCCTTATTCTACTCCACAAATCTGAATTCAAATGTAGGTATATTACATGGGACATACTGGAAAGGATCTTCTTCTCCAGGCTGCCCTAATATTATTTCTACGATAATTTCGTACCACCCGGTATTTAGAGTCCATACACTTCTGACAAACTGCTCCATCAATCTTTACTATGTTTTCCATATCACTTTGGAGATTGTAGCATGATTGCTTTAATTGGGCATCGCGCAACGCCTAATTTTCCTGTAACTAAGCTGAATTCGAATGTAGGTTTATTACATTGATGATATTAGAAAGAATCTTCTGCAGCTTCCTGTAATGCAATCATTAAGGAAATTTCGTACCACACGGGATTTGCAGTGCATGGAGTGAGGACATATTTCTTCTCCAGTCTTTACAATGTTGTGATATCAAATTTAAAATAGTTGCATGATTACTTAAATAGCACATCCCGGAATTCCTAATTCTACTCAACTAAACTGAATCTAAATGTAGGTTGCTTACAATGCTCATATTAGAAGGAAGTTTCTTCTGAAGTTTCCCCTAATGCTATTGCTAGGGAAATTTCATAACAAACGATATTTAGACTGCATAAAGAAAGGACAACTTTCTAATGAATGTTAATATGTTTTCAATAATCACATTGGAGATTTTTGCATGATTAGTTTAATAGCACATCCAACAAGGCCTTATTCAACTCCAACAAACTGAATCAAAATGTAGGTATCTTTCATGGCACATATTGGAACGAATCTTCTTCTCCAGGCTGCCCTTATATTATTCATACGAAAATTTCGTACACCTAGGATTTAGAGTCCATACATTTATGACAGACTGCTACGTCAATCTTTGCTAAGTTTTCCATATCACTTTGGAGATGGTAGCATTATTATTTTAACCGGGCATAGCGCAACGCCTTATTTTCCTGTAACTAAACTGAATTCGAATGTAGGTTTCTTACATTGATGTAATTAGAAAGGATCTTCTTCTGCAGCTTCCCGTAATGCTATCATTAAGGAAATTTCGTACCACACGGGATTTACAGTGCATAGAGTGAGGACAGACTTCTACTCCAGTCTTTACTATGTTTCGATATGAAATTTAAAATAGTTGCATGATTACTTAAATAGCATATCCAGAAATTCCTAATTCTACTCAACTAAACTCAATCTAAATGTCGGTTGCTTACACTGCTCATATTAGCAGGAATTTTCTTCTGAAGCTTCCCCTAATGCTATTGCTATCAAAAATTCATGCCATACAGAATTTAGAGTCCACACAGTAATGACAGCATGCTACTTCAATCTGTACATAGTTATACATGTCACATGGTAAATGCTTCCATGAACACGGAAATATCACAACAAGAAATCTTTTTTCGACCCCTCCAAACTGAATTCAAATGTAGGATTTTTACATTGCTGATATTAGAACAAAACTTGTTTTGCAGCTTCCCCCAATGCTTTTCTAAGGAAATTTTGTACCACACGGATTTAAAGTGCATAGAATGAGAACAGCCTTCTATTGCAATCTATTTCTGTTTCGATATCACGTTGGAAATGGTTGCATGATTACTTAAATAGGACATCCAGAAATTCCTTATTCTGCTTAACTAAGCTCAATCCAAATGTAGGTTTCTTACACTGCTTATATTAAGTAGAATCTCCTAAAGCAGCTCTCCCTTATGCTATTGATAAGGAAATTTCGTTCCACACGGGATTTCGAGTGCATACACAAAGTACAACTTTCTACTGCAGTGTTTACAATTTTCGAAATCACATTGGAGATGGTTTCATGATTACTGAAATAGCACATCCAGCAAGGACATATTCTACTGAACTAAACAGAATCCAACTGTAGGTATTTTACATGGCTGATATTAGAAAGAACATACTTCTCCAGGCTACCCTAATATTATTCCTAAGGAAATTACTTACCTCACGGGGTTTAGAGAGCGTATAGTGAGGACAGCCTTCTACTGCCATCTTTACTATGTTCTCGATATCACATTGGAGATGGTTGCATGATTA
The DNA here is from genome assembly GCA_032199065.1 of Smutsia gigantea. Lineage (NCBI taxonomy): Eukaryota > Metazoa > Chordata > Mammalia > Pholidota > Manidae > Smutsia > Smutsia gigantea. The sequence continues at coordinate 93,468 of JAVSCE010005097.1, read as the reverse complement.
CTTTCATTGGACATCGCGCAAGGCATTATTTTAGTGAATCTAAGTTGAATTCAAATGTAGGTTTCTGACATTGCTGGTATTAGAAAGAAACTTCTTCTACAGTTTCCACCAATGCTATTCTTAAGGAAATTTCGGACCACACGGAATTTAGTGTGCATAGACTGAGGACAGCCTTCTACTGTAATCTTTACAATGTTTCGATATCACATTGGAGATGGTTGCATGATTACTTAAATACCAAATCCTGAAATTCCTTATTCTACTCAAATAAAGTGAATCAAAATGTAGGTTGCTTACACTGCTCATATTAGAAGGAATGTTCTTCTGAAATTTCCCCTAATGCTATTGCTATGGAAATTTCATAACAACCGGGATTTGGACTGCATAAAGAAAGGACAACTTTCTAATGAATGTTAATATGTTTTCGATAATCACATTGGAGATTTTTGCATGATTACTTTAATAGCACATCCAACAAGGCCTTATTCAACTCCACCAAACTGAATCAAAATGTAGGTATCTTTCATGGCACATATTGGAACGAATCTTCTTCTCCAGGCTGCCCTAATATTATTCATACGAAAATTTCGTACACCTAGGATTTAGAGTCCATACATTTGTGACAGACTGCTACGTCAATCTTTGCTAAGTTTTCCATATCACTTTGGAGATGGTAGCATTATTGTTTTAACCGGGCATAGCGCAACGCCTTATTTTCCTATAACTTAACTGAATTCGAATGTAGGTTTCTTACATTGATGTAATTAGAAAGGATCTTCTTCTGCAGCTTCCCGTAATGCTATCATTAAGGAAATTTCGTACCACACGGGATTTACAGTGCATAGAGTGAGGACAGACTTCTACTCCAGTCTTTACTATGTTTCGATATGAAATTTAAAATAGTTGCATGATTACTTAAATAGCATATCCAGAAATTCCTAATTCTACTCAACTAAACTCAATCTAAATGTCGGTTGCTTACACTGCTCATATTAGCAGGAATTTTCTTCTGAAGCTTCCCCTAATGCTATTGCTATCAAAAATTCATGCCATACAGAATTTAGAGTCCACACAGTAATGACAGCATGCTACTTCAATCTGTACATAGTTATACATGTCACATGGTAAATGCTTCCATGAACACGGAAATATCACAACAAGAAATCTTTTTTCGACCCCTCCAAACTGAATTCAAATGTAGGATTTTTACATTGCTGATATTAGAACAAAACTTGTTTTGCAGCTTCCCCCAATGCTTTTCTAAGGAAATTTTGTACCACACGGATTTAAAGTGCATAGAATGAGAACAGCCTTCTATTGCAATCTATTTCTGTTTCGATATCACGTTGGAAATGGTTGCATGATTACTTAAATAGGACATCCAGAAATTCCTTATTCTGCTTAACTAAGCTCAATCCAAATGTAGGTTTCTTACACTGCTTATATTAAGTAGAATCTCCTAAAGCAGCTCTCCCTTATGCTATTGATAAGGAAATTTCGTTCCACAAGGGATTTCGAGTGCATACACAAAGTACAACTTTCTACTGCAGTGTTTACAATTTTCGAAATCACATTGGAGTTGGTTTCATGATTACTGAAATAGCACATCCAGCAAGGACATATTCTACTGAACTAAACAGAATCCAACTGTAGGTATTTTACATGGCTGATATTAGAAAGAACATACTTCTCCAGGCTACCCTAATATTATTCCTAAGGAAACTACTTACCTCACGGGGTTTAGAGAGCGTATAGTGAGGACAGCCTTCTACTGCCATCTTTACTATGTTCTCGATATCACATTGGAGATGGTTGCATGATTACTTTCATTGGACATCGCGCAAGGCATTATTTTAGTGAATCTAAGTTGAATTCAAATGTAGGTTTCTGACATTGCTGGTATTAGAAAGAAACTTCTTCTACAGTTTCCACCAATGCTATTCTTAAGGAAATTTCGGACCACACGGAATTTAGTGTGCATAGACTGAGGACAGCCTTCTACTGTAATCTTTACAATGTTTCGATATCACATTGGAGATGGTTGCATGATTACTTAAATACCAAATCCTGAAATTCCTTATTCTACTCAAATAAAGTGAATCAAAATGTAGGTTGCTTACACTGCTCATATTAGAAGGAATGTTCTGAAATTTCCCCTAATGCTATTGCTATGGAAATTTCATAACAACCGGGATTTGGACTGCATAAAGAAAGGACAACTTTCTAATGAATGTTGATATGTTTTCGATAATCACATTGGAGATTTTTGCATGATTAGTTTAATAGCACATCCAACAAGGCCTTATTCTACTCCACCATACTGAATCCAAAAGAAGGTATCTTACATGGCACATATTGGAAAGAATCTTGTTCTCCAGGCTGCCCTAATTTTATTCCTATGAAAATTTCGTACCACCCGGGATTTAGAGTCCATACACTTATGACAGACTGCTCCGTCAATCGTTACTATGTTTTCCATATCACTTTGGAGATGGTAGCATGATTACTTTAATTGGGCATCGCGCAATGCCTTATTTTCCTGTAACTAAACTGAATTCGAATGTAGGTTTATTACATTCATGATATTAGAAAGAGTCTTCTTCTACAGCTTCCCGTAATGCTATCATTAAGGAATATTCGTACCATCCGGGAATCACCGTGCATAGAGTGAAGAAAGACTTCTACTCCAATCTTTACTATGTTTCGATATCAAATTTAAAATAGTTGCATGATTACTTAAATAGCACATCCAGAAATTCCTAATTCTACTCAATTAAACTAAATCTAAATGAAAGTTGCTTACACTGCTCATATTAGCAGGAATTTTCTTCTGAAGCTTCCCCTAATGCTATTGCTATCAAAAATTCATGCCATACGGAATTTAGTATCCATACAGTAATGACACCATGATACTTCAATCTTTACATATTTATACATGTCACATTGTAGATGCTTCCATAAACACGGAAATATCACAACAAGGTAATCTTTTTTCGTCCCCTCCAAACTGAATTCAAATGTAGGATTCTTACATTGCTCATATTAGAAAAAAACTTGTTTGGCAGCTTCACCCAATGCTTTCCTAAGGACATTTTGTACCACACGGATTTAAAGTGCATAGAATGATGACAGACTTCTACTGCAATCTTTTTCTGTTGCGATATCACATTGGAAATTGTTGCATGATTACTTAAATAGGACATCCAGAAATTCCTTATTCTGCTTAACTAAGCCCAATACATATGTAGGTTTCTTACACTGCTTATATTAAGTAGAATCTCTTAATGCAGCTTCCCTAATACTATTGATAAGGAAATTTCGTTCCACACGGGATTTCGAGTGCATAAACAAAGTACAACTTTCTACTGCAATGTTCACAGTTTCAAAATCACATTGGAGATGGTTTCATGATTACTGAAATAGCACATCCAGCAAGGACTTATTATACTGCACTAAACTGAATCAAATGTAGGTATTGTACATGTCAGATATTAGAAAGAACATACTTCTCCAGGCTACCCTAATATTATTCCTAAGGAAATTTCTTACCACACGGGATTTAGAGAGCGTATAGTGAGGACAGCCTTCTACTGCCATTTTACTATGTTGTCGATATCACATTGGAGACGGTTGCATGATTACTTAAATACCAAATCCTGAAATTCCTAATTCTACTCAACTAAAGTGAATCAAAATGTAGGTTGCTTACACTGCTCATATTAGAAGGAATGTTCTTCTGAAGTTTCCCCTAATGCTATTGCTATGGAAATTTCGTCACAATCGGGATTTAGCCTGCATAAAGGACAACTTTCTAATGAATGTTAATATGTTTTCGATAATCACATTGGAGATTTTTGCATGATTAGTTTAATAGCACATCCAACAAGGCCTTATTCTACTCCACCAAACTGAATCCAAATGTAGGTATCTTACATGGCACATATTGGAAAGAATCTTCTTCTACAGGCTGCCCTAATATTATTCCTACGAAAATTTAGTACCACATGGGATTTAGAGTCCATACACTTATGACAGACTGCTACGTCTATCTTTCTATGTTTTCCATATCACTTTCTAGATCGTACCATGATTACTTTAATCAGGCATCGCGCAAGGCCTTATTTTCCTGTAACAAAACTGAATTCGAATGTTGGGTTCTTACATTGATGATATTAGGAATAATCTTCTTCTGCAGCTTCGTGTAATGATATCATTAAGGAAATTTCGTACCACACGGGATTAGCCGAGCATAGTGTGAGGACAGACTTCTACTGCAGTCTTTTCTTGTTTCGATATCAAATTTAAATAGTTTCATGATTACTTAAATAGCATATCCAGAAATTTCTAATTCTACTCAACTAAACTGAATCTAAATGTAGGTTGCTTACACTGCTCATTTTAGTAGGAATTTTCTTCTCAAGCTTCCCCTAATGCTATTGCTATCAAAAATTCGTGCCATACGGAATTTAGAGTCCATACAGTAATGACAGCATGCTACTTCAATCTTTACATAGTTATACATGTCACATTGTAGATGCTTCCATGAACACGGAAATATCACAACAAGGAAATCTTTTTTCGACCCCTGCAACCTGAATTCAAATGTAGGATTCTTACACTGCTGATATTAGAAAAAAACTTGTTTTGCAGCTTCCCCCAATGCTTTTCTAAGGAAATTCTGTACCACACGGATTTAAAGTGCATAGAATGAGGACAGCCTTCTACTGCAATCTTTTTATGTTTCGATATCACATTGGAAATTGTTGCATGATTACTTAAATAGGATATCCAGAAATTCCTTATTCTCCTTAGCTAAGCTCAATCCAAATGTAGGTTTCTTACACTGCTTATATTAAGTAGAATCTCCTAATGCAGCTTTCCCTAATGCTATTGATAAGGAAATTTCGTTCCACATGGGATTTCGAGTTCATACACAAAGTACAACTTTCTACTGCAATGTTTATAGTTTTCGAAATCACATTGGAGATGGTTTCATGATTACTGAAATAGCACATCCAGCAAGGACTTATTCTACTCCACTAAACTGAATCCAAATGTAGGTATTTTAAATGGCAGTTATTACCAAGAACATACTTCTTGAGGCTCCCCTAATATTATTCCTAAGGGAATTTCTTACCACACGGGGTTTAGAGAGCGCATAGTGAGTACGGCCTTTTACTGCCATCTTTACTATGTTGTCGATATCACATTGGAGATGGTTGCATGATTACTTTCAGTGGACATCCCGCAAGGCAGCATTTTAGTGAATCTAAATTGAATTCAAATGTAGGTTTCTGATATTGCTGGTATTAGAAAGAAACTTCTTCTGCAGCTTCCTCCAATGCTATTCTTAAGGAAATTTCGGACCACACGGAATTTAGAGTGCAGAGTGAGGACAGCATTCTACTGCAATCTTTACAATGTTTCGATATCACATTGGAGATGGTTGCATGATTACTTAAATACCAAATCCTGAAATTCCTTATTCTACTCAACTAAAGTGAATCAAAATGTAGGTTGCTTACACTGCTAATATTAGAAGGAATGTTCTTCTGAAGTTTCCCCTGATGCTATTGCTATGGAAATTTCGTAACAACCGGGATTTAGACTGCATAAAGAAAGGACAACTTTCTAATGAATGTTAATATGTTTTCGAAAATCACATTGGAGATTTATGCATGATTAGTTTAATAGCATATCCAACAAGGCCTTATTCTACTCCACCAAACTGAATCCAAATGTAGGTATCTTACATGGCACATATTGGAAAGAATTTTCTTCTCCAGGCTGCCCTAATATTATTCCTACGAAAATTTCGTACCACCCGGCATTTAGAGTCCTTACATTTATGACAGACTGCTACGTCAATCTTTACTATGTTTTCCATATCACTTTGGAGATGGTAGCATGATTACTTTAATCGGGCATCGCGCAAGGCCTTATTTTCCTGTAACTAAACTGAATTCGAATGTAGGTTTCTTACATTGATGATATTAGAAAGAATCTTCTTCTGCAGCTTCCCGTAATGCTATCATAAAGAAAATTTCGTACCACACGGGATTTACCGTGCATACAGTGAGGACAGACTTCTACTCCAGTCTTTACTATGTTTCGATATCAAATTTAAAATAGTTGCATGATTACTTAAATAGCACATCCAGAAATTCCTAATTCTACTCAAATAAACTAAATCTAAATGTAGGTTGCTTACACTGCTCATATGAGTAGGAATTTTCTTCTGAAGCTTCCCCTAATGCTATTGCTTTCAAAAATTCGTGCCATATGGGACTTAGGGTCCATATAGTAATGACAGCATGCTACTTCAATCTTTACATAGTTATACATGTCACATTGTAGATGCTTCCATGAACACGGAAATATCACAACAAGGAAATCTTTTTTAGACCCCTCCAAACTGAATTCAAATGTAGAATACTTACATTGCTGATATTAGAAAAAAACTTGTTTTGCAGCTTCCCCCAATGCTTTCTGAGGAAATTTTGTACCACAAGGATTTAGAGTGCATAGAATGAGGACAGTCTTCTACTGCAATCTTTTCCTGTTCGATATCACATTGGAAATGGTTGCATGATTATTTAAATAGGACATCCAGAAATTCCTTATTCTGCTTAACTAAGCTCAATCCAAATGTAGGTTTCTTACACTGCTTATATTAAGTAGAATCTCCTAATGCAGCTTTCCCTAATGCTATTGATAAGGAAATTTCGTTCCACACGGGATGTCGAGTGCATACACAAAGTACAACTTTCCACTGCCATGTTTACAGTTTTCGAAATCACATTGGAGATGGTTTCATGATTACTGAAATAGCACATCCAGCAAGGACTTATTGTACTCCACTAAACTGAATCCAAATGTGGGTATTTTACATGGCGGATATTAGAAAGAACATATTTCTCCAGGCTCCCCTAATATTATTCCTATTGAAATTTCTTACCGCACGGGATTTAGAGCGTATAGTGAGGACAGCCTTCTACTGTCATCTTTACTATGTTGTCGATATCACATTGGAGATGGTTGCATGATTACTTTCATTGGACATCGCACAAGGCATTATTTTAGTGAATCTAAATTGAATTCAAATGTAGGTTTCTGACATTGCTGGTATTAGAAAGAAACTTCTTCTGCAGCTTCCTCCAATGCTATTCTTAAGGAAATTTCGGACCACACGTAATTTAGAGTGCATAGAGTGAGGACAGCCTTCTACTGCAATCTTTACAATGTTTTTCTATCACATTGGAGATGGTTGCATGATTACTTAAATACCAAATCCTGAAATTCCTTATTCTACTCAACTAAAGTGAATCAAAATGTAGGTTGCTTACACTGCTCATATTAGTAGGAATTTCCTTCTGAAGCTTCCCCTAATGCTATTGCTATCAAAAATTCGTTCCATACGGATTTAGAGTCCATACAGTAATGACAGCATCCTACTTCAATTTTTACATAGTTATACATGTCACATTGTAGGTGCTTCCATGAACACGGAAATATAACAAGGAATTCTTTTTTCGACCCCTCCCATCTGAATTCAAATGTAGGATTCTTACATTGCTGATATTAGAAAAAAACTTGTTTTGCAGCTTCCCCCAATGCTTTTCTAAGGAAATTTTGTACCTCCCGGATTTAAAGTGCATAGAATGAGGACAGCCTTCTACTGCAATCTTTCTCTGTTTCGATATCACATTGGAAATGGTTGCATGATTACTGAAATAGGACATCCAGAAATTCCTTATTCTGCTTACCTAAGCTTAATCCAAATGTAGGTTCCTACACTGCTTGTATTAAGTAGAATCTCCTAATGCAGCTTTCCCTAATGCTATTGATAAGGAAATTTCGTTCCACACGGGATTTCTAGTGCATACACAAAGTACAACTTTCTTCTGCAGTGTTACAGTTTTCGAAATAACATTGGAGATGGTTTCATGATTACTGAAATAGCACATCCTGCAAGGACTTATTCTCCTCCACTAAACTGAATCCAAATGTAGGTATTTTACATGGCAGATATGAGAAATTACATACTTCTCCAGGCTCCCCTAATATTTTTCCTAAGGAAATTTCTTACAACACGGGATTTACAGAGCGTATAGTGAGGACATCCACCTACTGCCATCTTTACTATGTTGTCGATATCACATTGGAGATGGTTGCATGATTACGTTCATTGGACATCCCGCAAGGCATTATTTTAGTGAATCTGAGTTGAATTCAAATGCAGGTTTCTGACATTGCTGGTATTAGAAAGAAACTTATTCTGCAGCTTCCTCCAATGCTATTCATAAGGAAATTTCGGACCACACGGAGTTTAGTGTGCATAGAGTGAGGACAGCCTTCTACTGCAATCTTTACAATGTTTCGATATCACATTGGAGATGGTTGCATGATTACTTAAATACCAAATCCTGAAATTCCTTATTCTACTCAACTAAAGTGAATCAAAATGTAGGTTGCTTACACTGCTCATGTTAGAAGTAATGTTCTTCTGAAGTTTCCCCTAATGCTATTGCTATGGAAATTTCGTAACAACCATGATTTAGGCTGCATAAAGAAAGGACAACTTTCTAATGAATGTTAATATGTTTTCGATAATCACATTGGAGATTTTTGCATGATTAGTTTAATAGCACATCCAACAAGGCCTTATTCTACTACACCAAACTGAATGAAAATGTAGGTATTTACATGGCACATATTGGAAAGAATCTTCTTCTCCAGGCTGCCCTAATATTATTCCTACGAAAATTTCGTACCACGCGGGATTTAGAGTCCGTATATTTAAAACAGACTGCTTCGTCAATCTTTACTATGTTTTCCATATCACTTTGAGGTGGTAGCATGATTACTTTAATCGGGCATCATTCAAGGCCTTCTTTTCCTGTAACTAAACTGAATTCGAATGTAGGTTTCTTACATTGATGATATTAAAAAGAATCTTCTTCTGCAGCTTCCCATAAGGCTATCATTAAGGAAATTTCGTACCACACGGGAATTACCATGCATAGCGTGAGGACAGACTTCTACTCTAGTCTTTACTATGTTTCGATATCAAATTTAAAATAGTTGCATGATTACTTAAATAGCACATCCAGAAATTCCTAATTCTACTCAACTAAACTGAATCTAAATGTAGGTTGCTTACACTGCTCATATAAGTAGGAATTTTCTTCTGAAGCTTCCCCTAATGCTATTGCTATCAAAAATTCGTGCCGTACGGGATTTAGAGTCCATACAGTAATGAAAGCATGGCTACTTCAATCTTTACATACTTATACATGTCACATTGTATATGCTTCCATGAACACGGAAATATCACAAAAAGGAAATCTTTTTTCGACCCCTCCAAACTGAATTCAAATATAGGATTCTTACATTGCTGATATTAGAAAAAAATTGTTTTGCAAGTTCTCCCAAAGCTTTTCTAAGGAAATTTTGTACCACACGGATTTAAAGTGCATAGAATGAGGACAGCCTTCAAATGCAATCTTTTTCTGTTTCGATATCACATTGGAAATGGTTGCATGATTACTTAAATAGGACATCCAGAAATTCCTTATTCTGCTTAACTAAGCTCAATTCAAATTAGGTTTCTTACGCTGCTTATATTAAGTAGAATCTCCTAAGGCAGCTTTCCCTATTGCTATTGATAAGGAAATTTCATTCCACACGGGATTTCGAGTGCATACACAAAGTACAAATTTCTACTGCAATGTTTACAGATTTCGAAATCACATAGGAGATGGTTTCATGATTACTGAAATAACACATCCAGCAAGGACTTATTCTACTCCACTAAACTGAATCCAAATGTATGTATTTTACATGGCGTATATTAGAAAGAACATACTTCTCCAGGCTCCCCTAATATTATTCCTAAGGAAATTTACTACCACACGGGGTTTAGAGAGCGCATAGTGAGGACAGCCTTCTACTGCCATCTTTACTATGTTGTCGATATCACATTGGAGATGGTTGCATGATTACTTTCATTGGACATCCCGCAAGGCATTATTTTAGTGAATCTAAATTGAATTCAAATGTAGGTTTCTGACATTGCTGGTATTAGAAAGAAACTTCTTCTGCAGCTTCCTCCATTGCTATTCTTAAGGAAATTTCGGACCACACGGAATTTAGAGTGCATAGAGTGAGGACAGCCTTCTAATGCAATCTTTACAATGTTTCTATATCACATTGGAGATGGTTGCATGATTACTTAAATACTAAATCCTGAAATTCCTTATACTACTCAACTAAAGTGAATCAAAATGTAGGTTGCTTACACTGCTCTTATTAGAAGGAATGTTCTTCTGAAGTTTCCCCTAATGCTATTGCTATGGAAATTTCGTAACAACCGGGATTTAGACTGCATAAAGAAAGGACAACTTTCTAATGAATTTTAATATGTTTCGATAATCACATTGGAGATTTTTGCATGATTAGTTTAATAGCACATCCAACAAGGCCTTATTCTACTCCACCAAACTGAATCCAAATGTAGGTATCTTACATGGCACATATTGGAAAGAATCTTCTTCTCCAGGATGCCCTAATATTATTCCTACGAAAATTTCGTACCACCTGGGATTTAACTCCATATATTTATGACAGACTGCTACGTCAATCTTTACTGTTTTCCATATCACTTTAGAGATGGTAGCATGATTACTTTAATCGGGCATCGTGCAAGGCCTTATTTTCTGTAACTAAACTGAATTCGAATGTAGGTTTCTTACATTGATGATATTAGAAAGAATCTTCTTCTGCAGCTTCCCGTAATGCTATCATTAAGGAAATTTCGTGCCACACGGGATTTACCGTGCATAGAGTGAGGACAGACTTCTAGTCCAGTCTTTACAATGTTTCGATATCAAATTTAAAATAGTTGCATGATTACTTAAATAGCACATCCAGAAATTCCTAATTCTACTCAACTAAACTGAATCTAAATGTAGGTTGCTTACACTGCTCATATTAGTAGGGATTTTCTTCTGAAGCTTCCCCTAATGCTATTGCTATCAAAAATTCGTGCCATACGGGGTTTAGAGTCTATACAGTAATGACAGCATCCTACTTCAATCTTTACATAGTTATACATGTCACATTGTAGATGCTTCAAGAACACGGAAATATCACAAGGAAATCTTTTCTCGACCCCTCCAAAGAGAATTCAAATATAGGATTCTTACATTGCAGATATTAGAAAAAAACTTGTTTTGCAGCTTCTCCCAGTGCTTTTCTAAGGAAATTTTGTACCACACGGATTTAAAGTGCATAGAATGAGGACAGCTTTCTACTGCAATCTTTTTCTCTTTCGATATCACATTGGAAATGGTTGCATGATTACTTAAATAGGACATCCAGAAATTCCTTATTCTGCTTAACTAAGCTCAATCCAAGTGTAGGTTTCTTACACTGCTTATATTAAGTAGAATCTCCTAATGCAGCTTTCCCTAAAGCTATTGATAAGGAAATTTCGTTCCACACGGGATTTCGAGAGCATACACAAAGTACAACATTCTACTGCAATGTTTACAGTTTTTGAAATCACATTGGAGATGGTTTCATGATTACTGAAATAGCACATCAACAGGGACATATTCTACTCCACTAAACTGAATACAAATGTAGGTATTTTATATGGCAGATATTAGAAAGAACATACTGCTCCAGGTTCCCCTAATATTGTTCCTAAGGAAATTTGTTACCACACGGGATTTAGAGAGCGTATAGTGAGGACAGCTTTCTACTGCTATCTTTACTATGTTGTCGATATCACATTGGAGATGGTTGCATGATTAATTTCACTGGACATCCCGCAAGGCATTATTTTAGTGAATCTAAATTGAATTCAAATGTAGGTTTCTGACATTGCTGGTATTAGAAAGAATCTTCTTCTGCAGCTTCCTCCAATGTTATTCTTAAGGATATTTCGGACCACACGGAATTTAGAGTGCATGGAGTGAGGACAGCCTTCTACTGCAATCTTTACAATGTTTCGATATCACATAGGAGATGGTTGCATGATTACTTAAATATCAAATCCTGAAATTCCCTATTCTACACAACTAAAGTGAATCAAAATGTAGGTTGCTTACACTGCTCATATTAGAAGGAATGTTCTTCTGAAGTTTCCCCTACTGCTATTGCTATGGAAATTTCATAACAACGGGTATATAGACTGCATAAAGAAAGGACAACTTTCTAATGAATGTTAATATGTTTTCGATAATCACATTGGAGATTTTTGCATGATTATTTTAATAGCACATCCAACAAGGCCTTTTTCTTCTCCACCAAACTGAATCCAAATGTTGGTATCTTACATGGCACATATTGGAAAGAATATTCTTCTCCAGGCTGCCCTAATATTATTCCTGCGAAAATTTCCTACCACCCGGGATTTATAGTCCATACATTTTTGACAGAATGCTACGTCTATCTTTACTATGTTTTCCTTATCACTTTGGAGATGGTAGCATGATTACTTTAATCGGGCATCGCGCAAGGCCTTATTTTCCTGTAACTAAACTGAATCGAATGTAGGTTTCTTACATTGATGATATTAGAAAGAATCTTCTTTTGCACCTTCCCGTAATGCTATCATTAAGGAAATTTCGTACCACACGGGATTAACCGTGCATAGAGTGAGGACAGACTTCTACTCCAATTTTTACTATGTTTCGATATCAAATTTAAAATAGTTGCATGATTACGTAAATAGCACATCCAGAAATTCCTAATTCTACTCAACTAAACTGAATCTAAATGTCGGTTGCTTACACTGCTCATATTAGTAGGAATTTTCTTCTGAAGCTTCCCCTAATGCTATTGCTATCAAAAATTCGTGCCATACAGGATTTAGAGTCCATACAGTAATGGCAGAATGCTACTTCAATCTTTATATAGTTATACATGTCACATTGTAGATGCTTCCATGAACACGGAAATATCACAACAAGGAAATCTTTTTTCGACCCCTCCAAACTGAATTCAAATGTAGGATTTTTACATTGCTGATATTAGAAAAAACTTGTTTTGCAGCTTCCCCCAATGCTTTTCTAAGGAAATTTTGTACCACACGGATTTAAAGTGCATAGAATGAGGACAGCCTTCTACTGCAATCTTTTCTGTTTCGATAACACATTGGAAATGGTTGCATGATTACTTAAATAGAACATCCAGAAATTCCTTATTCTGCATAACTAAGCTCAATCCAAATGTAGGTTTCTTACACTGCTTATATTAAGTAGAATCTCCTAATGCAGCTTTCCCTAATGCTATTGATAAGGAAATTTCGTCCCACACGGGATCTGAGTGCTTACACAAAGTCCAACTTTCTACTGCAATGTTTACAGTTTTCGAAATCACATTGGAGATGGTTTCATGATTACTGACATAGCACATCAACAGGGACATATTCTACTCCACTAAACTGAATACAAATGTAGGTATTTTATATGGCAGATATTAGAAAGAACATACTGCTCCAGGTTCCCCTAATATTATTCCTAAGGAAATTTGTTACGACACGGGATTTAGAGAGCTTATAGTGAGGACAGCTTTCTACTGCTATCTTTAATATGTTTTCGATATCACATTGGAGATGGTTGCATGATTAATTTCACTGGACATCCCGCAAGGCATTATTTTAGTGAATCTAAATTGAATTCAAATGTAGGTTTCTGACATTGCTGGTATTAGAAAGAATCTTCTTCTGCAGCTTCCTCCAATGTTATTCTTAAGGAAATTTCGGACCACACGGAATTTAGAGTGCATAGAGTGAGGACAGCCTACTACTGCAATCGTTACAATGTTTCGATATCACATAGGAGATGGTTGCATGATTACTTAAATACCAAATCCTGAAATTCCTAATTCTACTCAACTAAAGTGAATCAAAATGTAGGTTGCTTACACTGCTCATATTAGAAGGAAGGTTATTCTGAAGTTTCCCCTAATGTTATTGCTATGGAAATTTCGTCACAACCGGGATTTAGGCTGCATAAAGTAAGGACAACTTTCTAATGAATGTTAATAAGTTTTCGACAATCACAATGGAGATTTTTGCATGATTAGTTTAATAGCACATCCAACAAGGCCTTATTCTACTCCACCAAACTGAATCCAAATTTAGCTATCCTACATGGCACATGTTGGAAAGAATCTTCTGCTCCAGGCTGCCCTCATATTATTCCTACGAAAATTTAGTATCACCTGGGATTAAGAGTCCATACATTTATGACAGACTGCTACGTCAATCTTTCTATGTTTTCCATATCAAATTGGAAATGGTAGCATGATTACTTTAATCGGGCGTCGCGCAAGGCCTTATTTTCGTGTAACTAAACTGAATTCGAATGTAGGGTTCTTACATTGATGATATTAGAAAGAATCTTCTTCGGCAGCTTCCCGTAATGATATCATTAAGGAAATTTCGTACCACACGGGATTAACCGTGCATTAGTGAGGACAGACTTCTACTCCAGTCTTTTCTATGTTTCGATATCAAATTTAAAATAGTTGCATGATTACTTAAATAGCATATGAAGAAATTCCTAAGTCTACTCAACTAAACTGAATCTAAATGTAGGTTGCTTACACTGCTCATATTAGTAGGAATATTCTTCTGAAGCTTCCCCTAATGCTATTGCTATCAAAAAATCGTGCCATACGGGATTTAGAGTCCTTACAGTAATGACAGCATGCTACTTCAATTTTACCTAGTTATACATGTCACATTGTAGATGCTTCCATGAACACGGACATATCACAACAAGGAAACCTTTTTCCGACCCCTCCACACTGAATTCAAATGTAGGATTCTTACATTGCTGATATTAGAAAAAAACTTGTTTTGCAGCTTACCCCAATGCTTTTCTAAGGAAATTTTGTACCACACGGATTTAAAGTGCATAGAATGAGGACAGCCTTCTACTGCAATCTTTTTCTGTTTCGATATCACATTGGAAATGGTTTCATGATTACCTAAATAAGACATCCAGAAATTCCTTATTCTGCTTAACTAAGCTCAATCCAAATGTAGGTTTCTTACACTGCTTATATTAAGTAGAATCTCCTAATGCAGCTTTCCCTAATGCTATTGATAAGGATATTTCGTTCCACACGGGATTTCGAGAGCATACACAAAGTACAACATTCTACTGCAATGTTTACAGTTTTTGAAATCACATTGGAGATGGTTTCATGATTACTGAAATAGCACATCAACAGGGACATATTCTACTCCACAAAACTGAATACAAATGTAGGTATTTTATATGGCAGATATTAGAAAGAACATACTGCTCCAGGTTCCCCTAATATTATTCCGAAGGAAATTTGTTACCACACGGGATTTAGAGAGCGTATAGTGAGGACAGCTTTCTACTGCTATCTTTACTATGTTTTCGATATCACATTGGAGATGGTTGCATGATTAATTTCACTGGACATCCCGCAAGGCATTATTTTAGTGAATCTAAATTGAATTCAAATGTAGGTTTCTGACATTGCTGGTATTAGAAAGAATCTTCTTCTGCAGCTTCCTCCAATGTTATTCTTAAGGAAATTTCGGACCACACGGAATTTAGAGTGCATAGAGTGAGGACAGCCTTCTACTGCAATCTTTACAATGTTTCGATATCACATAGGAGATGGTTGCATGATTACTTAAATATCAAATCCTGAAATTCCCTATTCTACACAACTAAAGTGAATCAAAATGTAGGTTGCTTACACTGCTCATATTAGAAGGAATGTTCTTCTGAAGTTTCCCCTACTGCTATTGCTATGGAAATTTCATAACAACGGGGATATAAACTGCATAAAGAAAGGACAACTTTCTAATGAATGTTAATATGTTTTCGATAATCACATTGGAGATTTTTGCATGATTATTTTAATAGCACATCCAACAAGGCCTTTTTCTTCTCCACCAAACTGAATCCAAATGTTGGTATCTTACATGGCACATATTGGAAAGAATCTTCTTCTCCAGGCTGCCCTAATATTATTCCTGCGAAAATTTCCTACCACCCGGGATTTATAGTCCATACATTTTTGACAGAATGCTACGTCTATCTTTACTATGTTTTCCTTATCACTTTGGAGATGGTAGCATGATTACTTTAATCGGGCATCGCGCAAGGCCTTATTTTCCTGTAACTAAACTGAATCGAATGTAGGTTTCTTACATTGATGATATTAGAAAGAATCTTCTTCTGCAGCTTCCCGTAATGCTATCATTAAGGAAATTTCGTACCACACGGGATTAACCGTGCATAGAGTGAGGACAGACTTCTACTCCAATTTTTACTATGTTTCGATATCAAATTTAAAATAGTTGCATGATTACGTAAATAGCACATCCAGAAATTCCTAATTCTACTCAACTAAACTGAATCTAAATGTCGGTTGCTTACACTGCTCATATTAGTAGGAATTTTCTTCTGAAGCTTCCCCTAATGCTATTGCTATCAAAAATTCGTGCCATACAGGATTTAGAGTCCATACAGTAATGGCAGAATGCTACTTCAATCTTTATATAGTTATACATGTCACATTGTAGATGCTTCCATGAACACGGAAATATCACAACAAGGAAATCTTTTTTCGACCCCTCCAAACTGAATTCAAATGTAGGATTCTTACATTGCTGATATTAGAAAAAACTTGTTTTGCAGCTTCCCCCAATGCTTTTCTAAGGAAATTTTGTACCACACGGATTTAAAGTGCATAGAATGAGGACAGCCTTCTACTGCAATCTTTTCTGTTTCGATATCACATTGGAAATGGTTGCATGATTACTTAAATAGAACATCCAGAAATTCCTTATTCTGCATAACTAAGCTTAATCCAAATGTAGGTTTCTTACACTGCTTATATTAAGTAGAATCTCCTAATGCAGCTTTCCCTAATGCTATTGATAAGGAAATTTCGTTCCACACGGGATCTGAGTGCTTACACAAAGTACAACTTTCTACTGCAATGTTTACAGTTTTCGAAATCACATTGGAGATGGTTTCATGATTACTGAAATAGCACATCAACAGGGACATATTCTACTCCACTAAACTGAATACAAATGTAGGTATTTTATATGGCAGATATTAGAAAGAACATACTGCTCCAGGTTCCCCTAATATTATTCCTAAGGAAATTTGTTACGACACGGGATTTAGAGAGCGTATAGTGAGGACAGCTTTCTACTGTTATCTTTACTATGTTTTCGATATCACATTGGAGATGGTTGCATGATTAATTTCACTGGACATCCAGCAAGGCATTATTTTAGTGAATCTAAAGTGAATTCAAATGTAGGTTTCTGACATTGCTGGTATTAGAAAGAATCTTCTTCTGCAGCTTCCTCCAATGTTATTCTTAAGGAAATTTCGGACCACACGGAATTTAGAGTGCATAGAGTGAGGACAGCCTACTACTGCAATCTTTACAATGTTTCGATATCACATAGGAGATGGTTGCATGATTACTTAAATATCAAATCCTGAAATTCCCTATTCTACACAACTAAAGTGAATCAAAATGTAGGTTGCTTACCCTGCTCATATTAGAAGGGATGTTCTTCTGAAGTTTCCCCTACTGCTATTGCTATGGAAATTTCGTAACAACGGGGATATAGACTGCATAAAGAAAGGACAACTTTTTATTGAAAGTTAATATGTTTTCGATAATCACTTTGGAGATTTTTGCATGATTATTTTAATAGCACATCCAACAAGGCCTTTTTCTTCTCCACCAAACTGAATCCAAATGTTGGTATCTTACATGGCACATATTGGAAAGAATCTTCTTCTCCAGGCTGCCCTAATATTATTCCTGCGAAAATTTCCTACCACCCGGGATTTATAGTCCATAAATTTTTGACAGAATGCTACGTCTATCTTTACTATGTTTTCCTTATCACTTTGGAGATGGTAGCATGATTACTTTAATCGGGCATCGCGCAAGGCCTTATTTTCCTGTAACTAAACTGAATCGAATGTAGGTTTCTTACATTGATGATATTAGAAAGAATCTTCTTCTGCAGCTTCCCGTAATGCTATCATTAAGGAAATTTCGTACCACACGGGATTAACCGTGCATAGAGTGAGGACAGAATTCTACTCCAATCTTTACTATGTTTCGATATCAAATTTAAAATAGTTGCATGATTACGTAAATAGCACATCCAGAAATTCCTAATTCTACTCAACTAAACTGAATCTAAATGTAGGTTGCTTACACTGCTCATATTAGTAGGAATTTTCTTCTGAAGCTTCCCCTAATTCTATTGCTATCAAAAATTCGTGCCATACGGGATTTAGAGTACATACAGTAATGGCAGCATGCTACTTCAATCTTTATATAGTTATACATGTCACATTGTAGATGCTTCCATGAACACGGAAATATCACAACAAGGAAATCTTTTTTCGACCCCTCCAAACTGAATTCAAATGTAGGATTCTTACATTGCTGATATTAGAAAAAACTTGTTTTGCACCTTCCCCCAATGCTTTTCTAAGGATATTTTGTACCACACGGATTTAAAGTGCATAGAATGAGGACAGCCTTCTACTGCAATCTTTTTCTGTTTCGATATCACATTGGAAATGGTTTCATGATTACTTAAATAAGACATCCAGAAATTCCTTATTCTGCTTAACTAAGCTCAATCCAAATGTAGGTTTCTTACACTGCTTATATTATGTAGAATCTCCTAATCAGCTTTCCCTAATGTTATTGATAAGGATATTTCGTTCCACACGGGATTTCGAGAGCATACACAAAGTACAACATTCTACTGCAATGTTTACAGTTTTCCAAAACACATTGTAGATGGTTTCATGATTACTGAAACAGCACATCCAGCAAGGACTTATTCTACTAAACTAATCTGAATCCAAATGTAGGTATTTTCCATGGCAGATATTAGAAAGAACATACTTCTCCAGGCTCCCCTAATATTGTTCCTAAGGAAATTTCTTACCACATGGGATTTAGAGAGCGTATAGTGAGGACCGCCTTCTACTGCCAACTTTACTATGTTGTCGATATCACATTGGAGATGCTTGCATGATTACTTTCATTCTACATCCCGCAAGGCATTATTTTAGTGAATCTAAATTGAATTCAAATGTAGGTTTCTGACATTGCTGGTAGTAGAAAGAAACTTCTTCTGCAGCTTCCTCCAATGCTATTCTTAAGGAAATTTCTTACCACATGGAATTTAGAGTGCATAGAGTGAGCACAGCCTTCTACTGCAATCTTTACAATGTTTCGATATCACATTGGAGATGGTTGCATGATCACTTAAATACGAAATCCTGAAATTCCTTATTCTACTCAACAAAATAAATCAAAATGTAGGTTGCTTACACTGCTCATATTAGAAGGAATGTTCTTCTGAAGTTTCCCCTAATGCTATTGCAAAGGAAATTTCGTAACAACCGGGATTTAGACTGCATAAAGAAAGGACAACTTTCTAATGAATGTTAATATGTTTTCGATAATCACATTGAAGATTTTTGCATGATTAATTTAATAGCACATCCAACAAGGCCTTATTCTACTTCACCAAAGTGAATACAAATGTAGGTATCTTACATGGCACATATTGGAAAGAATCTTCTTCTACAGGCTGCCCCAATATTATTCCTACGAATATTTCGTACCACCCGGTATTTAGAGTTCATACATTTATGACAGACTGCTACGTCAATCTTTACTATGTTTTCCATATCACTTTGGAAATGGTAGCATGATTACTTTAATCCGGTATCGCGCAAGGCCTTATTTTCCTGTAACTAAACTGAATTCGAATGTAGGTTTCTTACATTGATGATATTAGAAAGAATCTTCTTCTTCAGATTCCCGTAATGCTATCATTAAGGAAATTTCGTACCACACGGGATTTACAGTGCTAGAGTGAGACAGACTTCTACTCCAGTCTTTACTATGTTTCGATATCAAATTTAAAATAGTTGCATGATTACTTAAATAGCACATCCAGAAATTCCTAATTCTATTCAACTAAACTGAATCTAAATGTAGGTTGCTTACACTGCTCATATTAGTAGGAATTTTCTTCTGAAGCTTCCCCTAATGCTATTGCTATCAAAAATTCCTGCCATACGGGATTTATAGCCCATACAGTAATGACAGCATGGTACTTCAATCTTTACATAGTTATACATGTCACATTGTAGATGCTTCCATGAACACGGAAATATAACAACAAGGAAATAATTTTTCGTCCCCTAGAACCTGAATTCAAATGTAGGATTCTTACATTGTTGATATTAGAAAAAAACTTGTTTTGCAGCTTACCCCTATGCTTTTCTAAGGAAATTTTGTACCACACGGATTTAAAGTGCATAGAATGAGGACAGCCTTCTACTGCAATCTTTTTCTGTTTCGATATCACATTGGAAATGGTTGCATGATTACTTAAATAGGACATCCAGTAATTCCTTATTCTGCTTAACTAAGCTCAATCCAAATGTAGGTTTCTTACACTGCTTATATTAAGTAGAATCTCCTAATGCAGCTTTCCCTAATGCTGTTGATAAGGAAATTTCGTTCCACACGGGATTTCGAGTGCATACACAAAGTACAAATTTCTACTGCAATGTTTACAGTTTTCGAAATCACATTGGAGATGGTTTCATAATTACTGAAATAGCACATCCAGCAAGGACTTATTCTACTCCACTAAACTGAATACAAATTTAGGTATTTTGCATGGCGGATATTAGAAAGAACATACTTCTCCAGGCTCCCCTAATATTGTTAATAAGGAAATTTCTTACCACATGGTATTTAAAGAGCGTATAGTGAGGACAGCCTTCTACTGCCATCTTTACTATGTTGTCGATATCACATTGGAGATGGTTGCATGATTACTTTCATTGGACATCCCGCAAGGCATTATTTTAGTGAATCTAAATTGAATTCAAATGTGGTTTTCTGACATTGCTGGTATTAGAAAAAACTTCTGCAGCTACCGCCAATGCTATTCTTAAGGAAATTTCTTGCAAAACTGAATTTAGAGTACATACAGTAAGGACAGCCTTCTACTGCAACCTTTACAATGTTTCGATATCACATTGGAAATGGTTGCATGATTACTTAAATACCAAATCCTGAAATTCCTTATTTTACTCAACTAAAGTGAATCAAAATGTAGGTTGCTTACACTGCTCATATTAGAAGGAATGTCCTTCTGAAGTTTCCCCTAATGCTATTGCCCAGGAAATTTCGTAACAACCGGGATTTAGACTGCATAAAGAACGGACAACTTTCTAATGAATGTTGATATGTTTTCGCTAATCACATTGGAGATTTTTGCATGATTAGTTTAATAGCACATCCAACAAGGCCTTATTCTACTCCACCAAACTGTATCTTAATGTAGGTATCTTACATGGCCAATACTGGAAAGAAACTTCTTCTCCAGGCTGCCCTAATATTATTCCTACGGGAATTTCTTACTACCCGGGATTTAGAGTCCATACATTTATGACATACTGCTACGTCAATCTTTACTATGTTTTCCATATCACTTTGGAGATGGTTGCATGATTACTTTAATCCGGAATCACACAAGGTTTATTTTCCTGTAACTAAACTGAATTCGAATTAGGTTTCTTACATTGATGATATTAGAAAGAATCTTCTTCTGCAGCTTCCCGTAATGATATCATTAAGGAAATTTCGTACCACACGGGATTTACCGTGCATAGAGTGAGGACAGACTTCTACTCCATTCTTTACTATGATTCGATATCAAAATAAAATAGATGCATGATTACTTAAATAGCACATCCAGAAATTGCTAATTCTACTCAACTAAACTGAATCTAAATGTATGTTGCTTACACTGCTCATATTAGTAGGAATTTTCTTCTGAAGCTTCCCCTAATGCTATTGCTATCAAAAATTCGTGCCATACGGGATTTAGAGTCCATACAGTAATAACAGCATGCTACTTCAATCTTTACATAGTTATACATGTCACATTGTAGATGCTTCCATGAACACGGAAATATCACAACAAGGAAATCTTTTTTCGACCCCTCCAAACTGAATTCAAATGTAGGATTCTTACATTGCTGATATTAGAAAAAAACTTGTTTTGCAGCTTCCCCCAATGCTTTTCTAAGGAAATTTTGTACCACACGGATTTAAAGTGCATAGAATGAGGACAGCCTTCTACTGAAACCTTTTTCTGTTTCGATATCACATTGGAAATGGTTGCATGATTACTTAAATAGGACATCCAGAAATTCCTTATTCTGCTTAACTAAGCTCAATCCAAATGTAGGTTTCTTACACTGCTTATATTAAGTTGAATCTCCTCATGCAGCTTTCCCTAATGCTATTGATGAGGAAATTTCGTTCCACACGGGACGTCAAGTGCATACACAAACTACAACTTTCTACTGCAATATTTACAGTTTTCGAAATCACATTGGAGATGGTTTCATGATTACTGAAATAGCACATCCAGCAAGGACTTATTCTACTCCACTAAACTGAATCGAAATGTAGGTATTTTACTTGTCGGATATTAGAAAGAACATACTTCTCCAGTCTCCCCTAATATAATTCCTAAGGAAATTTCTTACCACACGGGATTTAGAGAGTGTATACTGAGGACAGACTTCTACTGTCATCTTTACTATGTTGTCGATATCACGCTGGAGATGGTTGCATGATTAATTTCATTGGACATCCCGCAAGGCATTATTTTAGTGAATCTAAATTGAATTCAAATGTAGGTTTCTGACCTTGCTGGTATTAGAAAAAACTTCTTCTGCAGCTTCCTCCAATGCTATTCTTAAGGAAATTTCGGACCACATGGAATTTAGAGTGCATAGATTGAGGTCAGCCTTCTACTGCAATCTTTACAATGTTTCGATATCACATTGGAGATGGTTGCATGATTACTTAAATACCAAATCCTGAAATTCCTTATTCTACTCAACTAATGTGAATCAAAATGTAGGTTGCTTACACTCCTCATATTAGAAGGAATGTTCTTCTGAAGTTTCCCCTAATGCTATTGCTATGTTAATTTCGTAACAACCGGGATTTAGACTGCATAAAGAAAGGACAACTTTCTAATGAATGTTAATATGTTCTCGATAATCACATTGGAGATTTTTGCATGATTAGTTTAATAGCACATCCAACAAGGCCTTATTCTACTCCACCAATCCGAATCCAAATGTAGGTATGTTTCATGACCCATATTGGAAAGAATCTTCTTCTCCAGGCTGCCCTAATAATATTCCTACGAAAATTTCGTACCACCCGGCATTTAGAGTCCATACATTTATGACAGACTGCTACGTCAATCTTTACTATGTTTTCCATATCAGTTTGGAGTTGGTAGCATGATTACTTTAATTGGGCATTGCTCAAGGCCTTATTTTCCTGTAACTAAACTGAATTCGAATGTAGGTTTATTACATTGATGATATTAGAAAGAATTTTCTACTGCAGCTTCCCGTAATGATATCGATAAGTAAATTTCGTACCACACGGGATTTACCATGCATAGAGTGAGGACAGACCTCTACTCCCATCTTTACTATGTTTCGATATCAAATTTAAAATACTTGCATGATTACTTAAATAGCACATCCAGGAATTCCTAATTCTACTCAACTAAACTGAATCTAAATGTATGTTGCTTACACTGCTCATATTAGTAGGAATTTTCTTCTGAAGCTTCCCCTAATGCTATTGCTATCAAAAATTCGTGCCATACGGGATTTAGAGTCCATACAGTAATAACAGCATGCTACTTCAATCTTTACATAGTTATACATGTCACATTGTAGATGCTTCCATGAACACGGAAATATCACAACAAGGAAATCTTTTTTCGACCCCTCCAAACTGAATTCAAATGTAGGATTCTTACATTGCTGATATTAGAAAAAAACTTGTTTTGCAGCTTCCCCCAATGCTTTTCTAAGGAAATTTTGTACCACACGGATTTAAAGTGCATAGAATGAGGACAGCCTTCTACTGAAACCTTTTTCTGTTTCGATATCACATTGGAAATGGTTGCATGATTACTTAAATAGGACATCCAGAAATTCCTTATTCTGCTTAACTAAGCTCAATCCAAATGTAGGTTTCTTACACTGCTTATATTAAGTTGAATCTCCTCATGCAGCTTTCCCTAATGCTATTGATGAGGAAATTTCGTTCCACACGGGATTTCAAGTGCATACACAAACTACAACTTTCTACTGCAATATTTACAGTTTTCGAAATCACATTGGAGATGGTTTCATGATTACTGAAATAGCACATCCAGCAAGGACTTATTCTACTCCACTAAACTGAATCGAAATGTAGGTATTTTACTTGTCGGATATTAGAAAGAACATACTTCTCCAGTCTCCCCTAATATAATTCCTAAGGAAATTTCTTACCACACGGGATTTAGAGAGTGTATACTGAGGACAGACTTCTACTGTCATCTTTACTATGTTGTCGATATCACACTGGAGATGGTTGCATGATTAATTTCATTGGACATCCCGCAAGGCATTATTTTAGTGAATCTAAATTGAATTCAAATGTAGGTTTCTGACCTTGCTGGTATTAGAAAAAACTTCTTCTGCAGCTTCCTCCAATGCTATTCTTAAGGAAATTTCGGACCACATGGAATTTAGAGTGCATAGATTGAGGTCAGCCTTCTACTGCAATCTTTACAATGTTTCGATATCACATTGGAGATGGTTGCATGATTACTTAAATACCAAATCCTGAAATTCCTTATTCTACTCAACTAATGTGAATCAAAATGTAGGTTGCTTACACTCCTCATATTAGAAGGAATGTTCTTCTGAAGTTTCCCCTAATGCTATTGCTATGTTAATTTCGTAACAACCGGGATTTAGACTGCATAAAGAAAGGACAACTTTCTAATGAATGTTAATATGTTCTCGATAATCACATTGGAGATTTTTGCATGATTAGTTTAATAGCACATCCAACAAGGCCTTATTCTACTCCACCAATCCGAATCCAAATGTAGGTATGTTTCATGACCCATATTGGAAAGAATCTTCTTCTCCAGGCTGCCCTAATAATATTCCTACGAAAATTTCGTACCACCCGGCATTTAGAGTCCATACATTTATGACAGACTGCTACGTCAATCTTTACTATGTTTTCCATATCAGTTTGGAGTTGGTAGCATGATTACTTTAATTGGGCATTGCTCAAGGCCTTATTTTCCTGTAACTAAACTGAATTCGAATGTAGGTTTATTACATTGATGATATTAGAAAGAATTTTCTACTGCAGCTTCCCGTAATGATATCGATAAGTAAATTTCGTACCACACGGGAGTTACCATGCATAGAGTGAGGACAGACCTCTACTCCCATCTTTACTATGTTTCGATATCAAATTTAAAATACTTGCATGATTACTTAAATAGCACATCCAGGAATTCCTAATTCTACTCAACTAAACTGAATCTAAATGTATGTTGCTTACACTGCTCATATTAGTAGGAATTTTCTTCTGAAGCTTCCCCTAATGCTATTGCTATCAAAAATTCGTGCCATACGGGATTTAGAGTCCATACAGTAATAACAGCATGCTACTTCAATCTTTACATAGTTATACATGTCACATTGTAGATGCTTCCATGAACACGGAAATATCACAACAAGGAAATCTTTTTTCGACCCCTCCAAACTGAATTCAAATGTAGGATTCTTACATTGCTGATATTAGAAAAAAACTTGGTTTTGCAGCTTCCCCCAATGCTTTTCTAAGGAAATTTTGTACCACACGGATTTAAAGTGCATAGAATGAGGACAGCCTTCTACTGAAACCTTTTTCTGTTTCGATATCACATTGGAAATGGTTGCATGATTACTTAAATAGGACATCCAGAAATTCCTTATTCTGCTTAACTAAGCTCAATCCAAATGTAGGTTTCTTACACTGCTTATATTAAGTTGAATCTCCTCATGCAGCTTTCCCTAATGCTATTGATGAGGAAATTTCGTTCCACACGGGACGTCAAGTGCATACACAAACTACAACTTTCTACTGCAATATTTACAGTTTTCGAAATCACATTGGAGATGGTTTCATGATTACTGAAATAGCACATCCAGCAAGGACTTATTCTACTCCACTAAACTGAATACAAATGTGGGTATTTACATGGCGGATATTAGAAAGAACATACTTCTCCAGGCTCCCCTAATATTATTCCTAAGGAAATTTCTTACCACACGGGATTTAGAGAGTGTATAGTGTGGACAGCATCTACTGCCATCTTTACTATGTTGTCGATATCACATTGGAGATGGTTGCATGATTACTTTCACTGGACATCCCGCAAGGCATTATTTTAGTGAATCTATATTGAATTCAAATGCAGGTTTCTGACATTGCTGGTATTAGAAAGAAATTTCTTCTTCAGCTTCCTTCAATGCTATTCTTAAGGAAATTTCGGACCACACGGAATTTAGAGTGCATAGAGTGAGGACAGCCTTCTACTGCAATCTTTACAATGTTTCGATATCACATTGGAGATGGTTGCATGATTACTTAAATACCAAATCCTGAAATTCCTGATTCTACTCAACTAAAGTGAATCAAAATGTAGGTTGCTTACACTGCTCATATGAGAAGGAATGTTCTTCTGAAGTTTCCCCGAATCCTATTGCTATTGAAATTTCGTGCCGTACGGGATTTAGAGTCCATGCAGTAATGACAGCATGCTATTTCAATCTTTACATAGTTATACATGTCACATTGTAGATGCTTCCATGAACACGGAAATATCACAACAAGGAAATCTTTTTTCGACCCCACCAAACTGAATTCAAATGTCGGATTCTTACATTGCTGATAATAGAAAAAAACTTATTTTGCAGCTTCCCCCA
The DNA here is from genome assembly GCA_032199065.1 of Smutsia gigantea. Lineage (NCBI taxonomy): Eukaryota > Metazoa > Chordata > Mammalia > Pholidota > Manidae > Smutsia > Smutsia gigantea. Next base: position 66,511 of record JAVSCE010005097.1, on the reverse strand, counting down.
ATGCTTTTCTCAGGAAATTTTGTACCACAAGGAATTTAGAGTGCATAGAGTGAGGACAGCATTCTACTGCAATCTTTACAATGTTTCGATAGAACATTGGAAATGGTTGCATGATTACTTAAATACCAAATCGTGAAATTCCTTATTCTACTCAACTAAAGTGAATCAAAATGTAGGTTGCTTACACTGCTCATATGAGAAGGAATGTTCTTCTGAAGTTTCCCCGAATCCTATTGCTATTGAAATTTCGTAACAACCGGGATTTAGACTGCATAAAGAAAGGACAACTTTCTAATGAATGTTGATATGTTTTCGATAATCACATTGGAGATTTTTGCATGATTAGTTAAATTGCACATCCAACAAGGCCTTATTCTACTCCACCAAGCTGAATCCAAATGTAGGTATCTTACATGGCACATACTGGAAAGAATCTTCTTCTCCATGCTGCCCTAATATTATTCCTACGAAAATTTCGTACCACCTGGGATTTAGACCCCATACATTTATCACTGACTGCTACTTCAATCTTTAATATGTTTTCCATATCACATTGGAAATGGTTGCATGATTACGTTAATCGGGCATCGCGCAAGGCCTTATTTTCCTGTAACAAAACTGAATTCGAATGTAGGTTTCTTACATTGCTGATATTAGAAAAAAACTTGTTTTGCAGCTTCCCCCAATGCTTTTCTAAGGAAATTTTGTACCACACGGATTTAAAGTGCATAGAGTGAGGACAGCCTTCTACTGCAATCTTTACAATGTTTCGATATCACATTGGAGATGGTTGCATGATTACTTTAATACCAAATCCTGAATTTCCATATTCTACTCAACTAAAGTGAATCAAAATGTAGGTTGCTTACACTGCTCATATTAGTAGGAATGTCCTTCTGAAGTTTCCCCTAATGCTATTGCTATGGTAATTTCGTAACAACCTGGATTTATCCTGCATAAAGAAAGGACAACTTTCTAATGAATGTTGATATGTTTTCGATAATCACATTGGAGATTTTTGCATGATTAGTTTAATAGCACATCCAACAAGGCCTTATTCTACTCCACCAAACTGAATCCTAATGTAGGTATCTTACATGGCACATATTTCAACGAATTTTCTTCTCCAGGCTGCCCTAATATTATTCCTACGAAAATTTCGTACCACCGGGATTTAGAGTCCATACATTTATGACAGACTGCTACGTCAATCTTTACTATGTTTTCCATATCACTTTGGAGATGGTAGCATGATTACTTTAATCGGGTATCTTGCAAGGCCTTATTTTCCTGTAACTTAAATGAATTCGAATGTAGGTTTCTTTCATTGATGATATTAGAAAGAATCTTCTTCTGCAGCTTCCCGTAATGCTATCATTAAGGAAATTTCGTACCACACGGGATTTACCATGCATAGAGTGAGGACAGACTTCTACTCCAGTCTTTACTAGGTTTCGATATCAAATTTAAAATAGTTGCATGATTACTTAAATAGCACATCCAGACATTCCTATTTCTACTCAACTAAACTGAATCTAAATGTAGGTTGCTTACACTGCTCATATTAGTAGGAAGTTTCTTCTGAAGCTTCCACTAATGCTATTGCTATCAAAAATTCGTGCCATACGGGATTTAAAGTCCATACAGTAATGACAGCATGCTACTTCAATCTTTACATAGTTATACATGTCACATTGTAGATGCTTCCATGAACACGGAAATATCACAAGGAAATCTTTTTTCGACCCGTCCAAACTGAATTCAAATGTAGGATCCTTACATTGCTGATATTAGAAAAGAACTTGTTTTGCAGCTTCCCCCAATGCTTTTCTAAGGATATTTTGTACCACACTGATTTAAAGTGCATAGAATGAGGACAGCCTTCTACTGCAATCTTTTTCTGTTTCGATGTCACATTGGAAACGGTTGCATAATTACTTAAATGGGATATCCAGAAATTCCTTATTCTGGTTAACTAAGCTCAATCCAAATGTAGGTTTCCTACCATACTTATATTAAGTAGAATCTCCTAATGCAGCTTTCCTTATGCTATTGGTAAGGAAAATTCGTTCCACACGGGATTTCGAGTGCATAAACAAAGTACAGCTTTCTACTGCAATGTTTACAGTTTTCGAAATCACATTGGAGATGGTTTCATGATTACTGAAATAGCACATCCAGCAAGGAATTATTCTACTCCACTAAACTGAATCCAAATGTAGGTATTTTACATGGCGGATATTAGAAAGAACATACTTCTCCAGGCTCCCCTAATATTATTCCTAAAGAAATTTCTTACCACAAGGGATTTAGAGAGCGTATAGTGAGGACAGCCTTCTACTGCAATCTTTACATGTTTCGATATCACATTGGAGATGGTTGCATGATTACTTAAATACCAAATCCTGAAATTCCTTATTCTACTCAACTAAAGTGAATCAAAATGTAGGTTGCTTACACTGCTCATATTAGAAGGAATGTTCTGACGTTTCCCCTAATGCTATTGCTATGGAAATTTCGTAAAAACCGGGATTTAGACTGCATAAAGAAAGGACAACTTTCTAATGAATGTTTATATGTTTTCGATAATCACATTGGAGATTTTTGCATGGTTACTTTAATAGCACATCCAACAAGGCCTTATTCTCCTCCACCAAACTGAATCCAAATGTAGGTATCTTACATGGCACATATTGGAAAGAATCTTCTTCTCCAGGCTGCCCTAATAATATTTCTACGAAAATTTCGTACCACCCGGCATTTAGAGTCCATACATTTATGACAGACTGCTACGTCAATCTTTACTATGTTTTCCATATCACTTTGGAGATGGTAGCATGATTACTTTAATCGGGCATCGCGCAAGGCCTTATTTTCCTGTAACTAAACTGAATTCGAATGTAGGTTTTTCACATTGATGATATTAGAAAGAATCTTCTTCTGCAGCTTCCCGTAATGCTATCATTAAGGAAATTTCGTACCACACGGGATTTACAGTGCATAGAGTGAGGACAGACTTCTACTCCAGTCTTTACTATGTTTCGATATCAAATTTAAAATACTGGCATTATTACTTAAATAGCACACCCAGAAATTCCTAATTCTACTCAACTAAACTGAATCTAAATGTAGGTTGCTTACACTGCTCATATTAGTAGGTATTTTCTTCTGAAGCTTCCCCTAATGTTATTGCTATCAAAAATTCGTTCCATACGAGATTTAGAGTCCATACACTAATGACAGCATGCTACTTCAATCTTTACATAGTTATACATGTCACATTGTAGATGTTTCCATGAACATGGAAATATCACAACAAGGAAATCTTTTTTCGACCGCTCCAAACTGAATTCAAATGTAGGATCCTTACATTGCTTATATTAGAAAAAACCTTTTTTTGCAACTTCCCCCAATGCTTTTCTAAGGATATTTTGTACCACACGGATTTAAAGTGCATAGAATGAGGACAGCCTTCTCCTGCAATCTGTTTCTGTTTCGATATCACATTGGAAATGGTTGCATGATTTCTTAAATAGGAATTCCAGAAATTCCTTATTCTGTTTAACTAAGCTCAATCCAAATGTAGGTTTCTTACACTGCTTATAGTAAGTAGAATCTCCTAATGCAGCTTTCCCTAATGCTATTGATAAGGAAAAGTCGTTCCACACGGGATTTCGAGTGCATACACAAAGCAAGACTTTCTACTGCAATGTTTACAGTTTTCTAAATCACATTGGAGATGGTTTCATGATTACTGAAATAGCACATCCAGCAAGGACTTATTCTACTCCACTAAACTAAATCCAAATATAGGTATTTTACATGGCAGATATTAGAAAGAACATACTTCTCGAGGCTCCTCTAATATTATTCCTAAGGAAATTTCTTACCACACGGGATTTAGAGAGCGTATTCTGAGGACAGCCTTCTACTGCAATCTTTACTATGTTGCCGATATCACATTGGAGATGGTTGCATGATTACTTTCATTGGACATCCCGCAAGGCATTATTTTAGTGAATCTAAATCGAATTCAAATGTAGGTTTCTGACATTTCTGGTATTAGGAAGAAACTTCTTCTGCAGCTTCCTCCAATGCTATTCTTAAGGAAATTTCGGACAACACGGAATTTAGAGTGCATAGAGTGAGGACAGCCTTCTACTGCAATCTTTACAATGTTTCGATATCACATTGGAGATGGTTGCATGATTACTTAAATACCAAATCCTGAAATTCCTTATTCTTCTCAAATAAAGTGAATCAAAATGTAGGTTGCTTACACTGCTCATATTAGAAAGAATGTTCATCTGAAGTTTCCCCAAATGCTATTGCTATGGAAATTCGTAAAAACCGGGATTTAGACTGCATAAAAAAAGGACAACTTTCTAATGAATGTTAATATGTTTTCGATAATCACATTGGAGATTTTTGCATGATTAGTTTAATAGCACATCCAACAAGGCCTTATTCTACTCCCCCAAACTGAATCCAAATGTAGGTATCTTACATGGCACATATTGGAAAGAATCTTCTTCTCCAGTCTGCCCTAATATTATTCCTACGAAAATTTCGTACCACCCGGCATTTAGAGTCCATACATTTATGACAGACTGCTACGTCAATCTTTACTATGTTTTCCATATCACTTTGGAGATGGTAGCATGATTACTGAATAGCACATCCAGGAAGGACTTATTCTACTCCACTAAACTGAATCCAAATGTAGGTATTTCACATGGCAGATATTAGAAATAACATACTTCTCCAGGCTCCTCTAATATTATTCCTTAGGAAATTTCTTACCACACAGGATTTAGAGAGCGTGTAGTGAGGACAGCCTTCTACAGCCATCTTTACTATGCTCTCGTTATCACATTGGAGATGGTTGCATGATTAATTTCATTGGACATCCCGCAAGGCATTATTTTAGTGAATCTAAATTGAATGCTATTGTAGGTTTCTGACATTGCTGGTATTTGAAAGAAACTTCTTCTGCAGCATCCTCCAATGCTATTCTTAAGGAAATTTCGGACCACACGGAATTTACAGTTCATAGAGTGAGGACAGCCTTCTACTGCAATCTTTACAATGTTTCGATATCACATTGGAGATGGTTGCATGATTACTTAAATACCAAATCCTGAAATTCCTTATTCTACTCAACTAAAGTGAATCAAAATGTAGGTTGCTTACACTGCTCATATTAGAACGAAAATCCTTCTGAAGTTTCCCCTAATGCTATTGCTATGGTAATTTCGTAACAACCGGGATTTAGACTGCATAAAGAAAGGACAAATTTCTAATGAATGTTGATATGTTTTCAATAATCACAGTGGAGATTTTTGCATGATGAGTTTAATACCACATCCACCAAGGCCATATTCTACTCCACCAAACTGAATCCAAATGTAGGTATCTTACATGGCACATATTGGAACGAATCTTCTCCAGGCTGCCCTAATACTATTTCTACGAAAATTTCGTACCACCGGGATTTAGAGTCCATACATTTATGACAGACTGCTACGTCAATCTTTACTATGTTTTCCATATCACTTTGGAGATGGTAGCATTATTACTTTAATCGGGCATCACGCAAGGCCTTATTTTCCTGTAACTTAACTGAATTCGAATGTAGGTTTCTTTCATTGATGATATTAGAAAGAATCTTCTTCTGCAGCTCCCGTATTGCTATCATTAAGGAAATTTCGTACCACACGGGAATAACTGTGCATAGAGTGAGGACAGACTTCTACTCCAATCTTTACTATGTTTCGATATCAAATTTAAAATAGTTGCATGATTACATAAATAGCACTTCCAGAAATTCCTAATTCTACTCAACAAACTGAATCTAAATGTAGGTTGCTTACACTGCTCATATTAGTAGGAATTTTCTTCTGAAGCTTCCCCTAATGCTATTGCTATCAAAATTCGTGCCATACGGGATTTAGAGTCCATACAGTAATGGCAGCATGCTACTTCAATCTTTACATAGTTATACATGTCACATTGTAGATGCTTCCATGAACACGGAAATATCCCAACAAGGAAATCTTTTTTCGACCCCTCCAACCTGAATTCAAATGTAGGATTCTTACATTGCTGATATTAGAAAAAACTTGTTTTGCAGCTTCACCCAATGCTTTTCTAAGGAAATTTTGTACCACACGGATTTAAAGTGCAGAGAATGAGGACAACCTTCTACTGCAATTTTTTCTGTTTCGATATCACATTGGAAATGGTTCCATGATTACTTAAATAGGACATCCAGAAATTCCTTATTCTGCTTAACTAAGCTCAATCCAAATGTAGGTTTCTTACACTGCTTATATTAAGTAGAATCTCTTAATGCAGCTTTCCCTAATGCTATTGATAAGGAAATTTCGTTCCACACGGTATTTCGAGTGCATAGACAAAGTACAACGTTCTACTGCAATGTTTACAGTTTTCGAAATCACATTGGAGATGGTTTCATGATTACTGAAATAGCACATCCAGCAAGGACTTATTCTATGCCACTAAACTGAATCCAAATGTTGGTATTTTACATGGCAAGTATTAGAAAGAATATGCTTCTCCAGGCTCCCCTAATATTATTTCTAAGGAAATTTCTTACCACACGGGATTTAGAGAGCATATAGTGAGCACAGCCTTCTACTGCCATCTTTATTATGTTGTCGATATCACATTGGAGATGGTTGCATGATTACTTTCATTGGACAACCCGCAAGACATTATTTAAGTGAATCTAAATTGAATTCAAATGTAGGTTTCTGACATTGCTGGTATTAGAAAGAAACTTCTTCTGCAGCTTCCTCCAATGCTATTCTTAAGGAAATTTCGGACCACACGGAATATAGAGTGCATAGAGTGAGGACAGCTTTCTACTGCAATGTTTACAATGTTTCGATATCACATTGGAGATGGTTGCATGATTACTTAAATACCAAATCCTGAAATACCTTATTGTACTCAACTAAAGTGAATCAAAATGCAGGTTGCTTACACTGCTCATATTAGAAGGAATGTTCTTCTGATGTTTCCCCTAATGCTATTGCTATGGAAATTTCGTAAAAACCGGGATTTAGACTGCATAAAGATAGGACAACTTTCTAATGAATGTTAATATGTTTTCGATAATCACATTGGAGATTTTTGCATGATTAATTTAATAGCACATGCAACAAGGCCTTATTCTACTCCACCAAACTGAATCCAAATGTAGGTATCTTACATGGCACATATTGGAAAGAATCTTCTTCTCCAGGCTGCACTAATATTATTCCTACGAAAATTTCGTACCACCCTGTATTTAGAGTCCATACATTTATGACAGACTGCTACATCAATCTTTACTATGTTTTCCATATCATTTTGGAGATGGTAGCATGATTACTTTAATCGGGCATTGCGCAAGGCCTCATTTTCCTGTAACTAAACTGAATTCGAATGTAGGTTTCTTACATTGATGTTATTAAAAAGAATCTTCTTCTGCAGCTTACCTTAATGCTATCATTAAGGAAATTTCGTACCACACGAGGTTACAGTGCATAGAGTGAGGACAGACTTCTACTCCAGTCTTTACTATGTTTCGATATCAAATTTAAAATAATTGCCTGATTACTTAAATAGCACATCCAGAAATTCCTAATTCTACTCACCTAAACTGAATCTAAATGTAGGTTGCTTACACTGCTCATATTAGTAGGAATTTTCTTCTGAAGCTTCCCCTAATGCTATCGCTATCAAAAATTCGTGCCATACGGGATTTAGAGACCATACAGTAATGAGGGCATGCTACTTCAATCTTTACATAGTTATACATGCCACATTGTAGATGCTTCCATGAACACGGAAATATCACAACAAGGAAATCTTTTTTCGACCCCTCCAAACTGAATTCAAATGTAGGATTCTTACATTGCTGATATTAGAAAAAAACTTGTATTGCAGCTTCCCCCAATGCTTTTCTAAGGAAATTTTGTACCACACGGATTTAAAGTGCATAGAATGAGGACAGCCTTCTAATGCAATCTTTTTCTGTTTCGATATCACATTGGAAATGGTTGCATGATTACTTAAATAGGACATCCAGAAATTCCTTATTCTGCTTAACTAAGCTCAATCCCAATGTAGGTTTCTTACACTGCTTATATTAAGTAGAATCTCCTAATGCAGCTATCCATATGCTATTGATAAGGAAATTTCGTTCCACAAGGAATTTCGAGTGCATACACAAAGTACAACTTTCTACTGCAGGGTTACAGTTTTCGAAATCACATTGGAGTTGGTTTCATGATTACTGAAATTGCACATCCAGCAAGGACTTATTCTACTCCACTAAACTGAATCCAAATATAGGTATTTTACATAGCGGATATTAGAAAGAACATACTTCTCCAGGCTCCCCTAATATTATTCCTAAGGAAATTTCTTACCACACGGGATTTAGAGAGCGTATAGTGAGGACAGCCTTCTACTGCCATCTTTACTATGTTGTCGATATCACATTGGAGATGGTTGCATGATTACTTTCATTGGACATCCCACAAGGCATTATTTTAGTGAATCCAGGTTGAATTCAAATGTAGGTTTCTGACATTGCTGGTATTAGAAAGAAACTTCTTCTGCAGATTCCTCCAATGCTATTCTTAAGGAAATTTCGGACCACACGGAATTTAGAGTGCATAGAGTGAGGACAGCCTCCTACTGCTATCTTTACTATGTTTCGATATCACATTGGAGATGGTTGCATGATTACTTAAATACCAAATCCTGAAATTCCTTATTCTACTCAACTAAAGTGAATCACAATGCAGGTTGCTTACACTGCTCATATTAGAAGGAATGTTCTTCTGAAGTTTCCCCTAATGCTATTGCTATGGAAATTTCGTAACAACCGGGATTTAGGCTGCATGAAGAAAGGACAACTTTCTAATGAATGTTAATATGTTTTCGATAATCACATTGGAGTTTTTTGCATGATTAGTTTAATAGCACATCCAACAAGGCCTTATTCTACTCCACCAAAATAAATTCAAATGTAGGTATCTTACATGGCACATATTGGAAAGAATCTTCCTCTCCAGGCGGCCCTAATATTATTCCTACGAAAATTTCGTACCACCCGGGATTTAGAGTCCATACATTTATGACAGACTGCTACGTCAATCTTTACTATGTTTTCCATATCACTTTGGAGATGGTATCATGATTACTTTAATCGGGCATCGCGCAAGGCCTTATTTTCCTGTAACTAAACTGAATTCGAATGAAGGATTCTTACATTGATGATATTAGAAAGAAATTTCTTCCGCAGCTTCCCGTAATGCTATCATTAAGGAAATTTCGTAACACACGGGATTTACCGTGCATAGAGTGAGGACAGACTTTTACTCCAATCTTTAAAATGTTTCGATATCAAATTAAAATAGTTGCATGATTACTTAAATAGCACATCCAGAATTTCCTAATTCTACTCAACTAAACTGAATCTAAATGTAGGTTGCTTACACTGCTCATAATAGTTGGAATTTTCTTCTGAAGCTTCCCCGAATGGTTTTGCTATCTAAAATTCGTGCCATACGGTATTTAGAGTCCATACAGTAATGAAAGCATGCTACTTCAATCTTTACATAGTTATACATGTCACATTGTAGATGCTTCCATGAACACGGAAATACCACAACAAGGAAATCTTTTTTCGACCCCTCCAAACTGAATTCAAATGTAGGATTCTTACATTGCTGATATTAGAAAAAAACTTGTATTGCAGCTTCCCCCAATGCTTTTCTAAGGAAATTTTGTACCACACGGATTTAAAGTGCATAGAATGAGGACAGCCTTCTACTGCAATCTTTTTCTGTTTCGATATCACATTGGAAATGGTTGCATGATTACTTAAATAGGACATCCAGAAATTCCTTATTCTGCTTAACTAAGCTCAATCCCAATGTAGGTTTCTTACACTGCTTATATTAAGTAGAATCTCCTAATGCAGCTATCCTATGCTATTGATAAGGAAATTTCGTTCCACAAGGAATTTCGAGTGCATACACAAAGTACAACTTTCTACTGCAGGGTTACAGTTTTCGAAATCACATTGGAGTTGGTTTCATGATTACTGAAATTGCACATCCAGCAAGGGCTTATTCTACTCCACCAAACTGAATCCAAATATAGGTATTTTACATAGCGGATATTAGAAAGAACATACTTCTCCAGGCTCCCCTAATATTATTCCTAAGGAAATTTCTTACCACACGGGATTTATAGAGCGTACAGTGAGGACAGCCTTGTTCTGCCATCTTTACTATGTTGTCGATATCACATTGGAGATGGTTGCATGATTACTTTCATTGGACATCCCACAAGGCATTATTTTAGTGAATCCAGGTTGAATTCAAATGTAGGTTTCTGACATTGCTGGTATTAGAAAGAAACTTCTTCTGCAGATTCCTCCAAAGCTATGCTTAAGGAAATTTCGGACCACACGGAACTTAGTGTGCATAGACTGAGGACAGCCTTCTACTGCAATCTTTACAATGTTTCGATATCACATTGGAGATGGTTGCATGATTACTTAAATACCAAATCCTGAAATTCTTTATTTTACTCAACTAGGGTGAATCAAAATGTAGGTTGCTTACACTGCTCATATTAGAAGGAATGTAATTCTGACGTTTCCCCTAATGCTATTGCTATGGAAATTTCATAACAACCGATATTGAGACTACATAAAGAAAGGATAACTTTCTAATGAATGTTGATATGTTTTCGATAATCACATTGGAGATTTTTGCATGATTAGTTTAATAGCACATCCAACAAGGCCTTATTCTACTCCACCAAACTGAATCCAAATGTAGGTATCTTACATGGCACATATTGGAAAGAATCTTCTTCTCCAGGCTGCCTAATATTATTCCAATGAAAATTTCGTACCACCCGGCATTTAGAGTCCATACATTTATGACAGAATACTACGTCAATTTTTACTATGTTTTCCATATCACTTTGGAGATGGTAGCATGATTACTTTAATCGGGCATCGCGCAATGCCTTATTTTCCTGTAGCTATACTGAATACGAATGTAGGCTTCTTACATTGATGGTATTAGAAAGAAAATTATTCTGCAGATTCCCTTAATGCTATCATTAAGGAAATTTCGTACCACACGGGATTTACCGTGCATAGAGTGAGGACAGACAACTACTGCCATCTTTCTATGTTGTCGATATCACATTGGAGATGGTTGCATGATTACTTTCATTGGACATCCCGCAAGGCATTATTTTAGTGAATCTAAATTGAATTCAAATGTAGGTTTCTGACATTGCTGGTATTAGAAAGAAACTTCTTCTGCAGATTCCTCCAATGCTATTCCTAAGGAAATTTCGGACCACACGGAATTTAGAGTGCATAGAGTGAGGACAGCCTTCTACTGCTATCTTTACTATGTTTCGATATCACATTGGAGATGGTTGCATGATTACTTAAATAACAAATCCTGAAATTCCTTATTCTACTCAACTAAAGTGAATCACAATGCAGGTTGCTTACACTGCTCATATTAGAAGGAATGTTCTTCTGAAGTTTCCCCTAATGCTATTGCTATGGAAATTTCGTAACAACCGGGATTTAGGCTGCATGAAGAAAGGACAACTTTCTAATGAATGTTAATATGTTTTCGATAATCACATTGGAGTTTTTTGCATGATTAGTTTAATAGCACATCCAACAAGGCCTTATTCTACTCCACCAAAATAAATTCAAATGTAGGTATCTTACATGGCACATATTGGAAAGAATCTTCCTCTCCAGGCGGCCCTAATATTATTCCTACGAAAATTTCGTACCACCCGGGATTTAGAGTCCATACATTTATGACAGACTGCTACGTCAATCTTTACTATGTTTTCCATATCACTTTGGAGATGGTAGCATGATTACTTTAATCGGGCATCGCGAAAGGCCTTATTTTCCTGTAACTAAACTGAATTCGAATGAAGGATTCTTACATTGATGATATTAGAAAGAAATTTCTTCCGCAGCTTCCCGTAATGCTATCATTAAGGAAATTTCGTAACACACGGGATTTACCGTGCATAGAGTGAGGACAGACTTTTACTCCAATCTTTAATATGTTTCGATATCAAATTAAAATAGTTGCATGATTACTTAAATAGCACATCCAAAAATTCCTAATTCTACTCAACTAAACTAAATCTAATTGTAGGTAGCTTACACTGCTCATATTAGTAGGAATTTCCTTCTGAAGCTTCCCCTTATGCTATTGCTATCAAAAATTCGTGCCATATGGGATTTAGAGTCCATACAGTAATGACAGCATGCTACTTCAATCTTTACATAGTTATACATGTCACATTGTAGATGCTTCCATGAACACGGAAATATCACAACAAGGAAATCTTTTTTTGACCCCTCCAAACTGAATTCAAATGTGGGATTCTTACATTGCTGATATTAGAAAAAAACGTTTTTTGCAGCTTCCCCCAATGCATTTCTAAGGAAATTTTGTACCACATGGATTTAAAGTGCATAGAATGGGGACAGCCTTCTACTGCAATCTTTCTCTGTTTCGATATCACATTGGAAATGGTTGCATGATTATTTAAATAGGACATCCAGAAATTCCTTATTCTGCTTAACTAAGCTCAATACAAATGTAGGTTTCTTACACTGCTTATATTAAGTAGAATCTCCTAATGCAGCTTTCCCTAATGCTATTGATAAGGAAATTTCGTTCCACACGGGATTTCGAGTGCATACACAAAGTACAACTTTCTACTGCAGTGTCACAGTTTTCGAAATCACATTGGAGATGGTTTCATGATTACTGAAATAGCACATCCTGCAAGGACTTATTCTCCTCCACTAAACTGAATCCAAATGTAGGTGTTTTACATGGCAGATATTAGAAAGAACATACTTCTCCAGGCTCCCCTAAAATTATTCCTAAGGAAATTTCTTACCACACGGGATTTACAGAGCGTATAGTGAGGACATCCTCCTGCTGCCATCTTTACTATGTTGTCGATATCACATTGGAGATGGTTGCATGATTACTTTCATTGGATATTCCGCAAGGCATTATTTTAGTGAATCTGAATTGACCTCAAATGTAGGTTTCTGACATTGCTGGTATTAGAAAGAAACTTCTTCTGCATCTTCCCTCAATGCTATTCTTAAGGAAATTTGTGACCACACGGAATTTAGAGTGCATAGAGTGAGGACAGCCTTCTACTGCAATCTTTACAATGTTTCGATGTCACATTGGAGATGGTTGCATGATTACTTAAATACCAAATCCTGAAATTCCTTATTCTACTCAACTAAAGTGAATCAAAATGTAGGTTGCTTACACTGCTCATATTAGAATGAATTTTTTTCTGACATTTCCCCTAATGCTATTGCTATGGAAATTTCGTAAAAACCGGGATTTAGACTGCATAAAGAAAGGACAGCTTTCTAATGAATGTTGATATGTTTTCGATAATCAGATTGGAGATTTTTGCATGATTAGTTTAATAGCACATCCAACAAGGCCTTATTCTACTCCACCAAACTGAATCCAAATGTAGGTATTTTACATGGCACATATTGTAAAGAATCTTCTTCTCCAGGCTGCCCTAATATTATTCCTAAGAAAATTTCGTACCACCTGGGATTTAGAGTCCATACATTTATGACAGACATCTACGTCAATCTTTACTATGTTTTCCATATCACTTTGGAGATGGTAGCATGATTACTTTAATCGGGCATCCCGCAACGCCTTATTTTCCTGTAACTAAACTGAATTCGAATGTAGGTTTCCTACATTGATGATATTAGAAAGAATCATCTTCTGCAGCTTCCCGTAATGCTATCATTAAGGAAATTTCATACCACACGGGATTTACCGTGCATAGAGTGAGGACAGACTTCTACTCCAGTCTATACTATGTTTCGATATCAAATTTAAAATAGTTGCATGATTACTTAAATAGCACATCCAGAATTTCCTAATTCTACTCAACTAAACTGAATCTAAATGCAGGTTGCTTACACTGCTCATAATAGTTGGAATTTTCTTCTGAAGTTTCCCCGAATGGTTTTGCTATCTAAAATTCGTGCCATACGGTATTTAGAGTCCATACAGTAATGAAAGCATGCTACTTCAATCTTTACATAGTTATACATGTCATATTGTAGGTGCTTCCATGCACATGGAAATATCACAACAAGGAAATCTTTTTTCGACCCCTCCAAACTGAATTCAAATGTAGGATTCTTACATTGCTGATATTAGAAAAAAACTTGTTTTGCAGCTTCCCCCAATGCTTTTCTAAGTAAATTATGTACCACAAGGTTTTAAAGTGCATAGAATGAGGACAGCCTTTTACTGCAATCTTTTTCTGTTTCGATATCACTTTGGAAGTGGTTGCATGATTACTTAAAAAGGACATCCAGAAATTCCTTATTCTCCTTAACTAAGGTCAATCCAAATGTAGGTTTCTTACACTGCTTGTATTATGTAGAATCTCCTAATGCAGCTTTCCCTAATGCTATTGATAAGGAAATTTCGTTCCACACGGAATTTCGAGGGCATACACAAAGTACAACTTTCTACAGCAATGTTTACAATTTTCGAAATCACATTGGAGATGGTTTCATGATTACTGAAATAGCACATCCAGCAAGGACTTATTCTACTCCACTAAAATGAATCCAAATGTAGGTATTTTACATGGCGGATATTGGAAAGACCATACTTCTCCAGGCTCCCCTAATATTATTCCTAACTAAATTTCTTACCACACGGGATTTAGAGAGCGTATAGTGACGACAGCCTTCTACTGCCATCTTTACTATGTTGTCGATATCACATTGGAGATGGTTGCATGATTCCTTACATTGGACATCCCGCAAGGCATTATTTTAGTGAATCCAGGTTGAATTCAAATGTAGGTTTCTGACATTGCTGGTATTAAAAGAAACATCTTCTGCAGCTTCCTCCAATGCTATGCTTAAGGAAATTTCGGACCACACGGAACTTAGTGTGCATAGACTGAGGACAGCCTTCTACTGCAATCTTTACAATGTTTCGATATCACATTGGAGATGGTTGCATGATTACTTAAATACCAAATCCTGAAATTCCTTATTTTACTCAACTAGAGTGAATCAAAATGTAGGTTGCTTACACTGCTCATATTAGAAGGAATGTAATTCTGACGTTTCCCCTAATGCTATTGCTATGGAAATTTCATAACAACCGATATTGAGACTACATAAAGAAAGGATAACTTTCTAATGAATGTTGATATGTTTTCGATAATCACATTGGAGATTTTTGCATGATTAGTTTAATAGCACATCCAACAAGGCCTTATTCTACTCCACCAAACTGAATCCAAATGTAGGTATCTTACATGGCACATATTGGAAAGAATCTTCTTCTCCAGGCTGCCTAATATTATTCCAATGAAAATTTCGTACCACCCGGCATTTAGAGTCCATACATTTATGACAGACTGCTACGTCAATTTTTACTATGTTTTCCATATCACTTTGGAGATGGTAACATGATTACTTTAATCGGGCATCGCGCAATGCCTTATTTTCCTGTAGCTATACTGAATACGAATATAGGCTTCTTACATTGATGATATTAGAAAGAAAATTATTCTGCAGATTCCCTTAATGCTATCATTAAGGAAATTTCGTACCACACGGGATTTACCGTGCATAGAGTGAGGACAGACAACTACTGCCATCTTTCTATGTTGTCGATATCACATTGGAGATGGTTGCATGATTACTTTCATTGGACATCCCGCAAGGCATTATTTTAGTGAATCTAAATTGAATTCAAATGTAGGTTTCTGACATTGCTGGTATTAGAAAGAAACTTCTTCTGCAGATTCCTCCAATGCTATTCCTAAGGAAATTTCGGACCACACGGAATTTAGAGTGCATAGAGTGAGGACAGCCTTCTACTGCTATCTTTACTATGTTTCGATATCACATTGGAGATGGTTGCATGATTACTTAAATAACAAATCCTGAAATTCCTTATTCTACTCAACTAAAGTGAATCACAATGCAGGTTGCTTACACTGCTCATATTAGAAGGAATGTTCTTCTGAAGTTTCCCCTAATGCTATTGCTATGGAAATTTCGTAACAACCGGGATTTAGGCTGCATGAAGAAAGGACAACTTTCTAATGAATGTTAATATGTTTTCGATAATCACATTGGAGTTTTTTGCATGATTAGTTTAATAGCACATCCAACAAGGCCTTATTCTACTCCACCAAAATAAATTCAAATGTAGGTATCTTACATGGCACATATTGGAAAGAATCTTCCTCTCCAGGCTGCCCTAATATTATTCCTACGAAAATTTCGTACCACCCGCGATTTAGAGTCCATACATTTATGACAGACTGCTACGTCAATCTTTACTATGTTTTCCATATCACTTTGGAGATGGTAGCATGATTACTTTAATCGGGCATCACGCAAGGCCTTATTTTCCTGTAACTAAACTGAATTCGAATGAAGGATTCTTACATTGATGATATTAGAAAGAAATTTCTTCCGCAGCTTCCCGTAATGCTATCATTAAGGAAATTTCGTAACACACGGGATTTACCGTGCATAGAGTGAGGACAGACTTTTACTCCAATCTTTAAAATGTTTCGATATCAAATTAAAATAGTTGCATGATTACTTAAATAGCACATCCAAAAATTCCTAATTCTACTCAACTAAACTAAATCTAAATGTAGGTAGCTTACACTACTCATATTAGTGGAATTTCCTTCTGAAGCTTCCCCTAATGCTATTGCTATCAAAAATTCGTGCCATATGGGATTTAGAGTCCATACAGTAATGACAGCATGCTACTTCAATCTTTTCATAGATATACATGTCACATTGTAGATGCTTCCATGAACACGGAAATATCACAACAAGGAAATCTTTTTTTGACCCCTCCAAACTGAATTCAAATGTAGGATTCTTACATTGCTGATATTAGAAAAAAACTTTTTTTGCAGCTTCCCCCAATGCTTTTCTAAGGAAATTTTGTACCACACGGATTTAAAGTGCATAGAATGGGGACAGCCTTCTACTGCAATCTTTCTCTGTTTCGATATCACATTGGAAATGGTTGCATGATTATTTAAATAGGACATCCAGAAATTCCTTATTCTGCTTAACTAAGCTCAATCCAAATGTATGTTTCTTACACTGCTTATATTAAGTAGAATCTCCTAATGCAGCTTTCCCTAATGCTATTGATAAGGAAATTTCCTTCCACACGGGATTTCGAGTGCATACACAAAGTACAACTTTCTACTGCAGTGTTACCGTTTTCGAAATCACATTGGAGATGGTTTCATGATTACTGAAATAGCACATCCTGCAAGGACTTATTCTCCTCCACTAAACTGAATCCAAATGTAGGTATTTTACATGGCAGATATTAGAAAGAACATACTTCTCCAGGCTCCCCTAAAATTATTCCTAAGGAAATTTCTTACCACATGGGATTTACAGAGCGTATAGTGAGGACATCCTCCTGCTGCCATCTTTACTATGTTGTCGATATCACATTGGAGATGGTTGCATGATTACTTTCATTGGATATTCCGCAAGGCATTATTTTAGTGAATCTGAATTGTATTCAAATGTAGGTTTCTGACATTGCTGGTATTAGAAAGAAACTTCTTCTGCATCTTCCTTCAATGCTATTCTTAAGGAAATTTGGGACCACACGGAATTTAGAGTGCATAGAGTGAGGACAGCCTTCTACTGCAATCTTTACAATGTTTCGATATCACATTGGAGATGGTTGCATGATTACTTAAATACCAAATCCTGAAATTCCTTTTCTACTCAACTAAAGTGAATCAAAATGTAGGTTGCTTACACTGCTCATATTAGAATGAATTTTCTTCTGACATTTCCCCTAATGCTATTGCTATGGAAATTTCGTAAAAACCGGGATTTAGACTGCATTAAGAAAGGACAGCTTTCTAATGAATGTTGATATGTTTTCGATAATCAGATTGGAGATTTTTGCATGATTAGTTTAATAGCACATCCAACAAGGCCTTATTCTACTCCACCAAACTGAATCCAAATGTAGGTATTTTACATGGCACATATTGTAAAGAATCTTCTTCTCCAGGCTGCCCTAATATTATTCCTACGAATATTTCGTACCACCTGGGATTTAGAGTCCATATATTTATGACAGACATCTACGTCAATCTTTACTATGTTTTCCATATCACTTTGGAGATGGTAGCATGATTACTTTAATCGGGCATCCCGCAACGCCTTATTTTCCTGTAACTAAACTGAATTCGAATGTAGGTTTCCTACATTGATGATATTAGAAAGAATCATCTTCTGCAGCTTCCCGTAATGCTATCATTAAGGAAATTTCATACCACACGGGATTTACCGTGCATAGAGTGAGGACAGACTTCTACTCCAGTCTATACTATGTTTCGATATCAAATTTAAAATAGTTGCATGATTACTTAAATAGCACATCCAGAATTTCCTAATTCTACTCAACTAAACTGAATCTAAATGTAGGTTGCTTACACTGCTCATAATAGTTGGAATTTTCTTCTGAAGCTTCCCCGAATGGTTTTGCTATCTAAAATTCGTGCCATACGGTATTTAGAGTCCATACAGTAATGAAAGCATGCTACTTCAATCTTTACATAGTTATACATGTCACATTGTAGATGCTTCCATGAACACGGAAATACCACAACAAGGAAATCTTTTTTCGACCCCTCCAAACTGAATTCAAATGTAGGATTCTTACATTGCTGATATTAGAAAAAAACTTGTATTGCAGCTTCCCCCAATGCTTTTCTAAGGAAATTTTGTACCACACGAATTTAAAGTGCAGAGAATGAGGACAGCCTTCTACTGCAATCTTTTTCTGTTTCGATATCACTTTGGAAATGGTTGCATGATTACTTAAATAGGACATCCAGAAATTCCTTATTCTGCTTAACTAAGCTCAATGCCAATGTAGGTTTCTTACACTGCTTATATTAAGTAGAATCTCCTAATGCAGCTATCCCTAAAGCTATTGATAAGGAAATTTCGTTCCACAAGGAATTTCGAGTGCATACACAAAGTACAACTTTCTACTGCAGGGTTACAGTTTTCGAAATCACATTGGAGTTGGTTTCATGATTACTGAAATTGCACATCCAGCAAGGACTTATTCTACTCCACCAAACTGAATCCAAATATAGGTATTTTACATAGCGGATATTAGAAAGAACATACTTCTCCAGGCTCCCCTAATATTATTCCTAAGGAAATTTCTTACCACACGGGATTTATAGAGCGTATAGTGAGGACAGCCTTGTTCTGCCATCTTTACTATGTTGTCGATATCACATTGGAGATGGTTGCATGATTACTTTCATTGGACATCCCACAAGGCATTATTTTAGTGAATCCAGGTTGAATTCAAATGTAGGTTTCTGACATTGCTGGTATTAGAAAGAAACTTCTTCTGCAGATTCCTCCAAAGCTATTCTTAAGGAAATTTCGGACCACACGGAATTTAGAGTGCATAGAGTGAGGACAGCCTTCTACTGCTATCTTTACTATGTTTCGATATCACATTGGAGATGGTTGCATGATTACTTAAATACCAAATCCTGAAATTCCTTATTCTACTCAACTAAAGTGAATCACAATGCAGGTTGCTTACACTGCTCATATTAGAAGGAATGTTCTTCTGAAGTTTCCCCTAATGCTATTGCTATGGAAATTTCGTAACAACCGGGATTTAGGCTGCATGAAGAAAGGACAACTTTCTAATGAATGCTAATATGTTTTCGATAATCACATTGGAGTTTTTTGCATGATTAGTTTAATAGCACATCCAACAAGGCCTTATTCAACTCCACCAAAATAAATTCAAATGCAGGTATCTTACATGGCACATATTGGAAAGAATCTTCCTCTCCAGGCTGCCTAATATTATTCCTACGAAAATTTCGTACCACCCGGGATTTAGAGTCCATACATTTACGACAGACTGCTACGTCAATCTTTACTATGTTTTCCATATCACTTTGGAGATGGTAGCATGATTACTTTAATCGGGCATCGCGCAAGGCCTTATTTTCCGGTAACTAAACTGAATACGAATGAAGGTTTCTTACATTGATGATATTAGAAAGAAATTTCTTCCGCAGCTTCCCGTAATGCTATCATTAAGGAAATTTCGTAACACACGGGATTTACCGTGCATAGAGTGAGGACAGACTTTTACTCCAATCTTTAATATGTTTCGATATCAAATTAAAATAGTTGCATGATTACTTAAATAGCACATCCAAAAATTCCTAATTCTACTCAACTAAACTAAATCTAAAAGTAGGTAGCTTACACTGCTCATATTAGTAGGAATTTCCTTCTGAAGCTTCCCCTTATGCTATTGCTATCAAAAATTCGTGCCATATGGGATTTAGAGTCCATACAGTAATGACAGCATGCTACTTCAATCTTTACATAGTTATACATGTCACATTGTAGATGCTTCCATGAACACGGAAATATCACAAGGAAATCTTTTTTTGACCCCTCCAAACTGAATTCAAATGTAGGATTCTTACATTGCTGATATTAGAAAAAAACGTTTTTTGCAGCTTCCCCCAATGCATTTCTAAGGAAATTTTGTACCACATGGATTTAAAGTGCATAGAATGGGGACAGCCTTCTACTGCAATCTTTCTCTGTTTCGATATCACATTGGAAATTGTTGCATGATTATTTAAATAGGACATCCAGAAATTCCTTATTCTGCTTAACTAAGCTCAATCCAAATGTAGGTTTCTTACACTGCTTATATTAAGTAGAATCTCCTAATGCAGCTTTCCCTAATGCTATTGATAAGGAAATTTCGTTCCACACGGGATTTCGAGTGCATACACAAAGTACAACTTTCTACTGCAGTGTCACAGTTTTCGAAATCACATTGGAGATGGTTTCATGATTACTGAAATAGCACATCCTGCAAGGACTTATTCTCCTCCACTAAACTGAATCCAAATGTAGGTATTTTACATGGCAGATATTAGAAAGAACATACTTCTCCAGGCTCCCCTAAAATTATTCCTAAGGAAATTTCTTACCACACGGGATTTACAGAGCGTATAGTGAGGACATCCTCCTGCTGCCATCTTTACTATGTTGTCGATATCACATTGGAGATGGTTGCATGATTACTTTCATTGGATATTCCGCAAGGCATTATTTTAGTGAATCTGAATTGACTTCAAATGTAGGTTTCTGACATTGCTGGTATTAGAAAGAAACTTCTTCTGCATCTTCCTTCAATGCTATTCTTAAGGAAATTTGGGAAAACACGGAATTTAGAGTGCATAGAGTGAGGACAGCCTTCTACTGCAATCTTTACAATGTTTCGATGTCACATTGGAGATGGTTGCATGATTACTTAAATACCAAATCCTGAAATTCCTTATTCTACTCAACTAAAGTGAATCAAAATGTAGGTTGCTTACACTGCTCATATTAGAATGAATTTTCTTCTGACATTTCCCCTAATGCTATTGCTATGGAAATTTCGTAAAAACCGGGATTTAGACTGCATAAAGAAAGGACAGCTTTCTAATGAATGTTGATATGTTTTCGATAATCAGATTGGAGATTTTTGCATGATTAGTTTAATAGCACATCCAACAAGGCCTTATTCTACTCCACCAAACTGAATCCAAATGTAGGTATTTTACATGGCACATATTGTAAAGAATCTTCTTCTCCAGGCTGCCCTAATATTATTCCTAAGAAAATTTCGTACCACCTGGGATTTAGAGTCCATACATTTATGACAGACATCTACGTCAATCTTTACTATGTTTTCCATATCACTTTGGAGATGGTAGCATGATTACTTTAATCGGGCATCCCGCAACGCCTTATTTTCCTGTAACTAAACTGAATTCGAATGTAGGTTTCCTACATTGATGATATTAGAAAGAATCATCTTCTGCAGCTTCCCGTAATGCTATCATTAAGGAAATTTCATACCACACGGGATTTACCGTGCATAGAGTGAGGACAGACTTCTACTCCAGTCTATACTATGTTTCGATATCAAATTTAAAATAGTTGCATGATTACTTAAATAGCACATCCAGAATTTCCTAATTCTACTCAACTAAACTGAATCTAAATGTAGGTTGCTTACACAGCTCATAATAGTTGGAATTTTCTTCTGAAGCTTCCCCGAATGGTTTTGCTATCTAAAATTCGTGCCATACGGTATTTAGAGTCCATACAGTAATGAAAGCATGCTACTTCAATCTTTACATAGTTATACATGTCATATTGTAGGTGCTTCCATGCACATGGAAATATCACAACAAGGAAATCTTTTTTCGACCCCTCCAAACTGAATTCAAATGTAGGATTCTTACATTGCTGATATTAGAAAAAAAACTTGTTTTGCAGCTTCCCCCAATGCTTTTCTAAGTAAATTATGTACCACAAGGTTTTAAAGTGCATAGAATGAGGACAGCCTTCTACTGCAATCTTTTTCTGTTTCGATATCACTTTGGAAGTGGTTGCATGATTACTTAAAAAGGACATCCAGAAATTCCTTATTCTCCTTAACTAAGCTCAATCCAAATGTAGGTTTCTTACACTGCTTGTATTATGTAGAATCTCCTAATGCAGCTTTCCCTAATGCTATTGATAAGGAAATTTCGTTCCACACGGAATTTCGAGGGCATACACAAAGTACAACTTTCTACAGCAATGTTTACAATTTTCGAAATCACATTGGAGATGGTTTCATGATTACTGAAATAGCACATCCAGCAAGGACTTATTCTACTCCACTAAAATGAATCCAAATGTAGGTATTTTACATGGCGGATATTGGAAAGAACATACTTCTCCAGGCTCCCCTAATATTATTCCTAACTAAATTTCTTACCACACGGGATTTAGAGAGCGTATAGTGACGACAGCCTTCTACTGCCATCTTTACTATGTTGTCGATATCACATTGGAGATGGTTGCATGATTCCTTTCATTGGACATCCCGCAAGGCATTATTTTAGTGAATCCAGGTTGAATTCAAATGTAGGTTTCTGACATTGCTGGTATTAGAAAGAAACATCTTCTGCAGCTTCCTCCAATGCTATGCTTAAGGAAATTTCGGACCACACGGAACTTAGTGTGCATAGACTGAGGACAGCCTTCTACTGCAATCTTTACAATGTTTCGATATCACATTGGAGATGGTTGCATGATTACTTAAATACCAAATCCTGAAATTCCTTATTTTACTCAACTAGAGTGAATCAAAATGTAGGTTGCTTACACTGCTCATATTAGAAGGAATGTAATTCTGACGTTTCCCCTAATGCTATTGCTATGGAAATTT
The DNA here is from genome assembly GCA_032199065.1 of Smutsia gigantea. NCBI lineage: Eukaryota > Metazoa > Chordata > Mammalia > Pholidota > Manidae > Smutsia > Smutsia gigantea. The sequence continues at coordinate 43,031 of JAVSCE010005097.1, read as the reverse complement.
CATAACAACCGATATTGAGACTACATAAAGAAAGGATAACTTTCTAATGAATGTTGATATGTTTTCGATAATCACATTGGAGATTTTTGCATGATTAGTTTAATAGCACATCCAACAAGGCCTTATTCTACTCCACCAAACTGAATCCAAATGTAGGTATCTTACATGGCACATATTGGAAAGAATCTTCTTCTCCAGGCTGCCTAATATTATTCCAATGAAAATTTCGTACCACCCGGCATTTAGAGTCCATACATTTATGACAGACTGCTACGTCAATTTTTACTATGTTTTCCATATCACTTTGGAGATGGTAGCATGATTACTTTAATCGGGCATCGCGCAATGCCTTATTTTCCTGTAGCTATACTGAATACGAATGTAGGCTTCTTACATTGATGATATTAGAAAGAAAATTCTTCTGCAGATTCCCTTAATGCTATCATTAAGGAAATTTCGTACCACACGGGATTTACCGTGCATAGAGTGAGGACAGACAACTACTGCCATCTTTCTATGTTGTCGATATCACATTGGAGATGGTTGCATGATTACTTTCATTGGACATCCCGCAAGGCATTATTTTAGTGAATCTAAATTGAATTCAAATGTAGGTTTCTGACATTGCTGGTATTAGAAAGAAACTTCTTATACAGCTTCCTCCAATGCTGTTCTCAAGGAAATTTCGTACCACACGGAATTTAGAGTGCTTAGAGTGAGGACAGCCTTCTACTGCAATCTTTACAATGTTTCGATAACACATTGGAGATGGTTGAATGATTACTTAAATACCAAATCCTGAAATTCCTTATTCTACTCAACTAAAGTGAATCATATTGTAGGTTGCTTACACTGCTCATATTAGAACAAATTTTTTTCTGAAGTTTCCCCTAATGCTATTGCTATGGAAATATCGTAACAACAGGGATTTAGACTGCATAAAGAAAGGACAACTTTCTAATGAATGTTAATATGTTTTCGCTAATCACATTGGAGATTTTTGCATGATTAGTTTAATAGCACATCCAAGAAGGCCTTATTCTACTCCACCAAACTGAATCCAAATGTAGGTATCTTACATGGCACATATTGGAAAGAATCTTCTTCTCCAGGCTGCCCTAATATTATTCCTACGAAAATTTCGTACCATCCGGCATTTAGAGTCCATACATTTATGACAGACTTCTACGTCAATCTTTACTATGTTTTCCATATCACTTTGGAGGTGGTAGCATGATTAATTTTATCGGGCATCGCGTAAGGCCTAATTTTCCTGTAACTAAACTGAATTCGAATGCAGGTTTCTGACATTGATGATATTAGAAAGAATCTTCTTCGGCAGCTTCCCTTAATGCTATCATTACGGAAATTTCGGACACACGGGATTTACTGTGCATAGAGTGAGGACAGATTTCTACTCCAGTCTTTACTATGTTTCGATATCAAATTTAAAATAGTTGCATGATTACTTAAATAGCACATCCAGAAATTCCTAATTCTACTCAACAAAACTGAATCTAAATGTAGGTTGCTTACACTGCTCATATTAGTAGGAATTTTCTTCTGAAGCTTCCCCTAATGCTATTGCTATCAAAAATTCGTGCCATACGGGATTTAGAGTCCATACAGTAATGACAGCATGCTACTTCAATCTTTACTTTGTTATACATGTCACATTGTAGATGCTTCCATGAACACGGAAATATCACAACAAGGAAATCATTTTTCGACCCCTCCAACCTGAATTCAAATGTAGCATTCTTACATTGCTGATATTAGAGAAAAACTTGTTTTGCAGCTTCCCCCAATGCTTTTCTAAGGAAATTTAGTACCACACGGATTTAAAGTGCATAGAATGAGGACAGCCTTCTACTGCAATCTTTTTCTGTTTCGATATCACATTGGAAATTGTTGCATGATTACTTAAATAGGACCTCCAGAAATTCCTTATTCTGCTTAACTAAGCTCAATCCAAATGTAGGTTTCCTACACTTCTTATATTAAGTAGAATCTCCTAATGCAGCTTTCCCTAATGCTATTGATAAGGAAATTTCGTTCCACACGGATTTCAAGTGCATACACAAAGTACAACCATCTACTTCAATGCTTACCGTTTTCGAAATCACATTGGAGATGGTTTCATGAATACTGAAATAGCACATCCAGCAAGGACTTATTCTACTCCACTAAACTGAATCCAAATGTAGGTATTTTACATGGCGGATATTACAAAGTACATACATCTCCAGGCCCCCCTAATATTGTTCCTAAGGAAATTTATTACCACACGGGATTTAGAGAGCATATAGTGATGACAGCCTTTCACTGCCATCTTTACTATGTTGTCGATATCACATTGGAGATGGTTGCATGATTACTTTCATTGAACATCCCGCAAGGCATTATTTTAGTGAATCTAAATTGAATACAAATGTAGGTTTCTGACATTGCTCGTATTAGAAAGAAACTTCTTCTGCAGCTTCCTCCAATGCTATTCTTAAGAAAATTTCGGACCACACGGAATTTAGAGTGCATAGAGTGAGGACAGCCTTCTACTGCAATCTTTACAAGTTTCGATATCACATTGGAGATGGTTGCATGATTACTTAAATACCAAATCCTGAAATTCCTTATTCTACTAAACTAAAGTGAATCAAAATATAGGTTGCTTACACTGCTCATATTAGAAGGAATGTTCTTCTGAAGATTCCCCTAATGCTATTGCTATGGAAATTTCGTAACAACCGGGATTTAGACTGCATAAAGAAAGGACAACTTTCTAATGAATGTTGATATGTTTTCGCTAATTACATAGGAGTTTTTTGCATGATTATTTTAATAGCACATCCAACAAGGCCTTATTCTACTCCACCAAACTGAATCTTAATGTAGGTATCTTACATGGCCAATACTGGAAAGAATCTTCTTCTCCAGGCTGCCCTAATATTATTCCTATGGGAATTTCTTACTACCCGGGATTTAGAGTCCATACATTTATGACATACTGCTACGTCAATCTTTACTATGTTTTCCATATCACTTTGGAGATGGTTGCATGATTACTTTAATCGGGAATCACGCAAGGTTTATTTTCCTGTAACTAAACTGAATTCGAATTAGGTTTCTTACATTGATGATATTAGAAGGAATCTTCTTCTGCAGCTTCCCGTAATGCTATCATTAAGGAAATTTCGTACAACAAGGGATTTACAGTGCATATAGTGAGGACAGATTTCTTCTCCAGTCTTTACTATGTTTCGATATCAAATTTAAAATAGTTGCATGATTACTTAAATAGCACATCCAGAAATTCCTAATTCTACTCAACTAAACTGAATCTAAATGTAGGTTGCTTACACTGCTCAAATTAGAAGGAATTCTCTTCTGAAGCTTCCCGTAATGCTATTCCTATCAAAAATTCGTGACATATCTGATTGAGAGTCCATACAGTAATGACAGCATGCTACTACATTCTTCACATAGTTATACATGTCACATTGTAGATGCTTCCATGAACACGGAAATATCACAACAAGGAAATCTTTTTTCGACCCCTCCAAACTGAATTCAAATGTAGGATTCTTACATTGCTGATATTAGAAAAAAACTTGTTTTGCAGCTTGCCCCAAAGCTTTTCTAAGGAAATTTTGTACCACACGGATTTAAAGTGCATAGAATGACAGCCTTCTACTGCAATCTTTTTTGTTTCGATATCACATTGGAAATGGTTGCATGATTACTTAAATAGGACATCCAGAAATTCATCATTCTGCTTAACTAAGCTCAATCCAAATGTAGGTTTCTTACACTACTTATATTAAGTAGAATTTCCTATGGCAGCGTTCCCTAATGCTATTGATAAGGAAATTTCGTTCCACACGGGATTTTGAGTGCATACACAAAGTACAACTTTCTACTGCATTGTTTCCAGTTTTCGAAATCACATTGGGGATGGTTTCATGATTACTGAAATAGCACATCCAGCATGGACTTATTCTACTCCACTAAACTGAATCCAAATGTAGGTATTTTACATGGCAGATATTAGATAGAACATACTTCTCCAGACTCCCCTAATATTGTTCCTAAGGAAACTTCTTACCACACGGGATTTAGAGAGCGTATAGTGAGGACAGCCTTCTACTGCCATCTTTACTATGTTGTCGATATCACATTGGGGATGGTTGCATGATTACTATCATTGGACTTCCCGCAAGGCATTATTTTAGTGAATCTAAATTGAATTCAAATGTAGGTTTCTGACATTGCTGGTATTAGAAAGAAACATCTTCTGCAGCTTACTCCAATGCTGTTCTTAAGGAAACTTCGGACCACACGGAATTTAGAGTGCATAGAGTGAGGACAGACTCCTACTGCAATCTTTACAATGTTTCGATATCACATTGGAGATGGTTGCATGATTACTTAAATACCAAATCCTGAAATTCCTTATTCTACTCAACTAAAGTGAATCAAAATGTAGGTTGCTTACACTGCTCATATTAGAAGGAATGTTCATCTGAAGTTTCCCCTAAAGGTATTGCTATGGAAATTTCATAACAACCGATATTTAGACTGCATAAAGAAAGGACAACTTTCTAATGAATGTTGATATGTTTTCGATAATCACATTGGAGATTTTTGCATGATTAATTTAATAGCACATCCAACAAGTCCCTATTCTACTCCACCAAACTGAATCCAAATGTAGGTATCATACATGGCACATATTGGAAAGAATCTTCTTCTCCAGGCTGCCCTAATATTATTCATACGAAAATTTCGTACCACCTGGGATTTAGAATCCATACATTTATGACAGACTGCTATGTCAATCTTTGCTATGTTTTCCATATCACTTTGGAGATGGTAGAATGATTAGTTTAACTGGGCATCACGCAACACCTTATTTTCCTGAAACTAAACTGAATTCGAATGTAGGTTTCTTACATTGATGATATTAGAAAGAATCTTCTTCTGCAGCTTCCCTTAATGCTATCATTAAGGAAATTTCGTGCCACACGGATTTAAATTGCATAGAATGAGTACAGCCTTCTACTGCAATTTTTTCTGTTTCGATATCACATTGGAAATGGTTGCATGATTACTGAAATAGCACATCCAACAAGGACTTATTCTACTCCACTAAACTGAATCCTAATGTAGGTATTTTACATGGCAGATATTAGAAAGAACATACTTCTCCAGGCTCCCCTAATATTATTCCTAAGGAAATTACTTACCACACGGGATTTAGAGAGCGTATAGTGCGGACAGCCTTCTACTGCCATCGTTACTATGTTGTTGATATCACATTGGAGATGGTTGCATGATTACTTTCATTGGACATCCCGCAAGGCATTATTTTAGTGAATCCAAATTGAATACAAATGTGGGTTTCTGACATTGCTGGTATTAGAAAGAAACTTCTTCTGCAGCTTCCTCCACTGCTATTCTTAAGGAAATTTCTTACCACATGGAATTTAGTGTGCATAGATTGAGGACAGCCTTCTACTGCAATCTTTACAATGTTTCGATATCACATTGGAGATGGTTGCATGATTACTTAAATACCAAATCCTGAAATTCCTTATTCTACTCAACTAAAGTGAATCAAAATGTAGGTTGCTTACACTGCTCATATTAGAAGGAATGTTCATCTGAAGTTTCCCCTAAAGATATTGCTATGGAAATTTCATAACAACCGATATTTAGACTGCATAAAGAAAGGACAACTTTCTAATGAATGTTGATATGTTTTCGATAATCACATTGGAGATTTTTGCATGATTAATTTAATAGCACATCCAACAAGTCCCTATTCTACTCCACCAAACTGAATCCAAATGTAGGTATCTTACATGGCACATATTGGAAAGAATCTTCTTCTCCAGGCTGCCCTAATATTATTCATATGAAAATTTCGTACCACCTGGGATTTAGAGTCCATACATTTATGACAGACTGCTATGTCAATCTTTGCTATGTTTTCCATATCACTTTGGAGATGGTAGAATGATTAGTTTAACTGGGCATCGCGCAACACCTTATTTTCCTGAAACTAAACTGAATTCGAATGTAGGTTTCTTACATTGATGATATTAGAAAGAATCTTCTTCTGCAGCTTCCCGTAATGCTATCATTAAGGAAATTTCGTGCCACACGGATTTAAATTGCATAGAATGAGGACAGCCTTCTACTGCAATCTTTTTCTGTTTCGATATCACATTGGAAATGGTTGCATGATTACTTAAATACCAAATCCTGAAATTCCTTATTTTACTCAACTAAAGTGAATCAAAATGTAGGTTGCTTACACTGCTCATATTAGAAGGAATGTTCTTCTGTAGTTTCCCCAATGCTATTGCTCAGGAAATGTCGTAACAACCGGGATTTAGACTGCATAAATAAAGGACAACTTTCTAATGAATGTTAATATGTTTTCGATAATCACATTGGAGATTTTTGCATGATTAGTTTAATAGCACATCCAACAAGGCCTTATTCTACTCTACCAAACTGAATCCAAATGTAGGTATCTTACATGGCACATATTGGAAAGAATCTTCTTCTCCAGGCTGCCCTAATATTATTCCTACGAAAATTTCATACCACCCGGCATTTAGAGTCCATACATTTATGACAGACTGCTACGTCAATCTTTACTATGTTTTCCATATCACTTTGGAGATGGTAGCATGATTACCTTAATCGGGCATCATGCAAGGCCTTATTTTCCTGTAACTAACCTGAATTCGAATGTAGGTTTCTTACATTGATGATATTAGAAGAATCTTCTTCTGCAGCTTCCCGTAATGCTGTCATTAAGGTAATTTCGTACGACACGGGATTTCCCGTGCATAGAGTGAGGACAGACTTCTACTCCAGTCTTTACTATGTTTTGATATCAAATTTAAAATAGTTGCATGATTACTTAAATAGCACATCCAGAAATTCCTAATTCTCCTCAACTAAACTAAATCTAAATGTAGGTTGCTTACACTGCTCATATTAGTAGGAATTTTCTTCTGAAGCTTCCCCTAATGCTATTGCTATCAAAAATTCGTGGCATACGGGATTAAGAGTCCATACAGTAATGACAGCATTCTACTTCAATCTTACATAGTTATACATGTCACATTGTTGATGCTTCCATGAACACGGAAATATCAGAACAAGGAAATCTTTTTTCGACCCCTCCAAACTGAATACAAATGTAGGATTTTTACATGGCTGATATTAGAAAAAAACCTGTTTTGCAGCTTCCCCCAATGGTTTTCTAAGGAAATTTTGTACCACACGGATTTAAAGTGCATAGAATGAGGAAAGCCTTCTACTGCAATCTATTTTCTGTTTCGATATCACATTGGAAATGGTTGCATGATTACTTAAATAGGACATCCAGAAATTCCTTATTCTGCTAAACTAAGCTAAATCCAAATGTAGGTTTCTTACACTGCTTATATTAAGTAGAATCTCCTAATGCAACTTTCCCTAATGCTATTGATAAGGAAATTTCGTTCCACATGGAATTTCGAGTGCATAAACCAAGTACAAATTTCTACTGCAATGTTTACCGTTTTCGAAATCACATTGGAGATGGTTTCATGATTACTGAAATAGCTCATCCAGCAAGGACTTATTCTACTCCAATAAACTGAATCCAAATATAGGTATTTTACATGGCGAATATTAGAAAGAACGTACATCTCCAGGCTCCCCTAATATTATTCCTAAGGAAATTTCTTACCACACGCGATTTAAAGAGCATATAGTGAGGACAGCCTTCTACTGCCATCTTTACTATGCTGTTGATATCACATTGGAGATGGTTGCATGATTACTTTCATTCGACATCCCGCAAGGCATTATTTTAGTGAATCTAAATTGAATTCAAATGCAGGTTTCTAACATTGCTGGAATTAGAAAGAAACTTCTGCAGCTTCCTCCAATGCTATTCTTAAGGAAATTTCGGACCACACGGAATTTAGAGTGCATAGAGTGAGGACAGCTTCTACTGCAATCTTTACAATGTTTCGATATCACATTGGAGAAGGTTGCATGATTACTTAAATACCAAATCCTGAAATTCCTTATTCTACTCAACTAAAGTGAATCAAAATGTAGGTTGCTTACACTGCTCATATTAGAAGGAATGTTCTTCTGAAGTTTCCCCTAATGCTATAGCTATTGAAATTTCGTAACAACCGGGATTAAGACTGCATAAAGAAAGGACAACTTTCTAATAAATGTTAATATGTTTTCGATAATCACATTGAAGATTTTTGCTTGATTAGTTTAATAGCACATTCAACAAGGCCTTATTCTACTCCACCAAACTGAATCCAAATGTAGTATCCTACATGGCACATATTGGAAAGAATCTTCTACTCCAGGCTGCCCTAATATTATTCCTACGAAAATTTCGTACCACCCGGGATTTAGAGTCCATACATTTATGACAGACTGCTATGTCAATCTTTGCTATGATTTCCATATCACTTTGGAGATGGTAGCATGATTATTTAACCAGGCATCACGCAACGCCTTATTTTCCTGTAACTAAACTGAATTCGAATGTAGGTTTCTTACATTGATGTAATTAGGAAGAAACTTCTTCTGCAGCTTCCCGTAATGCTATCATTTAGGAAATTTCGGACCACACGGGATTTACAGTGCATAGAGTGAGGACAGACTTCTACTCCAGTCTTTACTATGTTTCGATATAAAATTTAAAATAGTTGCATGATTACTTAAATAGCACATCCAGAAATTCCTAATTCTACTCAACTAAACAGAATCTAAATGTAGGTTGCTTACACTGCTCATATTAGTAGGAATTTTCTTCTGAAGCTTCCCCTAATGCTATTGCTATCAAAAATTCGTGCCATACGGGATTTAGAGTCCATACAGTAATGACAGCATGCTACTTCAATCTTTACATAGTTATACATGTCACATTGTACATGCTTCCATGAACACGGAAATATCACAACAAGGAAATCCTTTTTCGACCCCTCCAAATTGAATTCAAATGTAGGATTCTTACATTGCTGATATTAGAAAAAAATTGTTTTGCAGTTCCCCAATGCTTTTCTAAGGAAATTTTGTACCACACGGATTTAAAGTGCATAGAATGATGACAGCTTCCTACTGCAATCATTTTCTGTTTTGATATCACATTGGAAATGGTTGCATGATTACTTAAATAGGACATCCAGAAATTCCTTATTCTGCTTCACTAAGCTCAATCCAAATGTAGGTTTCTTACAGTGCTTATATTAAGTAGAATCTCCTAATGCAGCTTTCCCTAATGCTATTGATAAGGAAATTTCGTTCCACATGGGATTTCGAGTGCATACACAAAGTACAACTTTCTACTGCAATGTTTACAGTTTTCGAAATCACATTGGAGAATATTTCATGATTACTGAAATAGCACATCCAGCAAGGACTAATCTCCTCCACCTAATTGAATCCAAATATAGGTATTTTACATGGCGGATATTAGAAAGAACACACTTCTCCAGGCTCCCCTAATATTGTTCCTAAGGAAATTTCTTACCACACGGGATTTAGAGAGCATCCAGTGAGGACAGCCTTCTACTGCCATCTTTACTATGTTGTCGATATCACATTGGAGATGTTTGCATGATTACTTTCATTGGACATCCCGCAAGGCATTATTTTAGTGAATCTAAATTGAATTCAAATGTAGGTTTCTGACATTGCTGGTATTAGAAAGAAACTTCTGCAGGTTCCTCCAATGATATTCTTAAGGAAATTTCGGACCACACGGAATTTAGAGTGCATATAGTGAGGACAGCCTTCTACTGCAATCTTTACAATGTTTTGATATCACATTGGAGATGGTTGCATGATTACTTAAATAGCAAATCCTGAAATTCCTTATTCTACTCAACTAAAGTGAATCAAAATGTAGGTTGCTTGCACTGCTCATATTAGAAGGAATGTTCTTCTGAAGGTTCCCCTAATGCTATTGCTATGGAAATTTCATAAAAACCAATATTTAGACTGCATAAAGAAAGGACAACTTTCTAATGAATGTTGATATGTTTTCGATAATCACATTGGAGATTTTTGCATGATTAGTTTAATAGCACATCCAAGAAGGCCTTACACTACACCACCAAACTGAATCATAATGTAGGTATCTTAAATGGCACATATTGGAAAGAATCTTCTTCTCCAGGCTGCCCTAATATTATTCCTATGAAAATTTCGTACCACCCGGCATTTAGAGACCATACATTTATGACAGACTGTTACGTCAATCTTTACTATGTTTTCCATATCACGTTGGTGATGGTAGCATGATTACTTTAGTGGGGCATCGCGCAAGGCCTTATTTTCCTGTAACTAAACTGAATTCGAATGTAGGTTTCTTACATTGATGATATTAGAAAGAATCTTCTTCTGCAGCTTCCCTTAATACTATCATTAATGAAATTTCGTGACACAGGGGATTTACCGTGCATAGAGTGAGGACAGACTTCTACTCCAGTCTTTCCTATGTTTCGAACTCAAATTTAAATTATTTGCATGATTACTTAAATAGCACATCCAGAAATTCCTAATTCTACTCAACTAACCTGATCTAAATGTAGGTTGCTTACACTGCTCATATTAGTAGGAATTTTCTTCTGAAGCTTCCCCTAATGCTATTGCTATCAAAAATTCGTGCCATACGGAATTTAGAGTCCATACAGTAATGACAGCATGCTACTTCAATCTTTACATAGTTATACATGTCACAATGTAGATGCTTCCATGAACACGGAAATATCACAACAAGGAAATCTTTTTTCAACCCCTCCAAACTGAAATCAAATGTAGGATTCTTACATTGCTGATATTAGAGAAAAACTTGTTTTGCAGCTTCCCCCAATGCTTTTCTAAGGAAATTTTGTACCACACGGATTTAAAGTGCATAGAATGAGGACAGCCTTCTACTGCAATCTTTTTCTGTTTCGATATCACATTGGAAATGGTTGCATGATTTCTTAAATGGGACATCCAGAAATTCCTTATTCTGCTTAACTAATCTCAACCCAAATGTAGGTTTCTTGCACTGTTTATATTAAGTAGAATCTCCTAATGCAGCATTCCCTAATGCTATTGATAAGGAAATTTCGTTCCACACGGGATGTCGAGTGCATACACAAAGTACAACTTTCTACTGTAATGTTTACAGTTATCGAAATCACATTGGAGATGGTTTCATGATTACTGAAATAGCACATCCAGCAGGGAATTATTCTACTCCACTAAACTAAATTAAAATGTAGGTATTTTACATGGCGGATATTAGAAAGAACATACTTCTCCAGGCTCCCCTAATATTGTTCCTAAGGAAATTACTTACCACACGGTATTTAGAGAGCGCATAGTGAGGACAGCCTTCTACTGCCATCTTTACTATGTTGTCAATATCACATTGGAGATGGTTGCATGATTATTTCATTGGACATCCCGCAGGGCATTATTTTAGTGAATCTAAATTGAATTCAAATGTAGGTTTCTGACATTGCTGGTATTAGAAAGAAACTTCTTCTGCAGCTTGCTCCAATGCTATTCTTAAGGAAATTTCGGACCACACGGAATTTAGTGTGCATAGAGTGAGGACAGCCTTCTACTGCTTTCTTTACAAGGTTTCGATATCACATTGGAGATGGTTGCGTGATTACTTAAATACCAAATCCTGAAATTCCTTATTGTACTCAACTAAAGTGAATCAAAATGTAGGTTGCTTACACTGCTCATATTAGAAGGAATGTTCTGAAGAATCCCCTAATGCTATTGCTATGGAAATTTCGTAGCAAACGGGATTTAGACTGCATAAAGAAAGGACAACTTTCCAATGAATGTTAATATGTTTTCGACAATCACATTGGAGATTTTTGCATGATTAGTTTAATAGCACATCCAACAAGGCCTTATTCTACTCCACCAAACTGAATCCAAATGTAGGTATGTTACATGGCACATATTGGAAAGAATATTCTTCTCCAGGCTGCCGTAATATTATTCCTACGAAAATTTCGTACCACCCGGCATTTAGAGTCCATACATTTATGACAGACTGCTTCATCAATCTTTACTATGTTTTCCATATCACTTTGGAGATGGTAGCATGATTACTTTAATCGGGCATCGCACAAGGCCTTATTTTCCTGTAACTAAACTGAATTCGAATGTAGGTTTCTTACATTGATGATATTAGAAAGAATCTTCTTCTGCAGCTTCCCGTAATGCTATCATTAAGGAAATTTCGTACCACATGGGATTTACATTGCATAGAGTGAGGACAGACTTCTACTCCAGTCTTTACTATGTTTCGATATCAAATTTAAAATAGTTGCATGATTACTTAAATAGCACATCAGGAAATTCCTAATTCTACTCAACTAAGCTGAATTTAATGTAGGTTGCTTACACTGCTCATATTAGTAGGAATTTGATTCTGAAGCTTCCCTAATGCTATTGCTATCAAAATTTCGTGCCGTACGGGATTAAGAGTACATACAGTAATGACAGCATGCTACTTCAATCTTTACATAGTTATACATGTCACATTGTAGATGCTTCCATGAACACGGAAATATCACAACAAGGAAATCTTTTTTCGACCCCTCCAAACTGAATTCAAATGTAGGATTCTTACATTGCTGATATTAGAAAAAAACTTGTTTTGCAGCTTCCCCCAATGCTTTTCTAAGGAAATTTTGTACCACACGGATTTAAAGTGCATAGAATGAGGACAGCCTTCTACTGCAATCTTTTTCTGTTTCGATATCACATTGGAAATGGTTGCATGATTACTTAAATAGGACATCCAGAAATTCCTTATTCTGCTTAACTAAGCTCAATCCAAATGTAGGTTTCTTACACTGCTTATATTAAGTAGAATCTCCTAATGCAGCTTTCCCTAATGCTATTGATAAGGAAATTTCGTTTAACACGGATTTTCGAGTGCATACACAAAGTACAGCTTTCTACTGCAATGTTTACAGTTTTCCAAATCACATTGGAGATGGTTTCATGATTACTGAAATAGCACATCCAGCAAGGACTTATTCTACTCCACTAAACTGAATCCAAATGTAGGTATTTTACATGGCGGATATTAGAAAGAACATACTTCTCCAGGCTCCCCTAATATTATTCCTAAGGAAATTTCTTACCACACGGGATTTAGAGAGCGTATAGTGAGGACAGCCTTCTACTGCCATCTTTACTATGTTGTCGATATCACATTGGAGATGGTTGCACGATTACTTTCATTGGACATCCCGCAAGGCATTATTTTAGTGAATCTAAATTGAATTCAAATGTAAGTTTCTGAATTTGCGGGTATTAGAAAGAAACTAATTCTGCAGCTTCCTCCAATGCTATTCTTAAGGAAATATCGGACCACACGGAATTTAGAGTGCATAGAGTGAGGACAGCCTTCTACTGCAATCTTTACATTGTTTCGATATCACATTGGAGATGGTTGCATGATTACTTAAATACCAAATCCTGAAATTCCTAATTTACTCAACTAAAGTGAATCAAAATGTAGGTTGCTTACACTGCTTATATTAGAAGGAAAGTTTCCTGAAGTTTCCCCTACTGCTATTGCTATGGAAATTTCGTAACAACCGGGATTTAGACTGCATAAAGAAAGGACAACTTTCTAATGAATGTTAATATGTTTTAGATAATCACATTGGAGATTTCTGCATGATTAGTTTAATAACATATCCAACAAGGCCTTATTCTACTCCACCAAACTGAATTCAAATGTAGGTATCTTACATGGCACATATTGGAAAGAATCTTCTTCACCAGGCTGCCCTAATGTTATTCCTACAAAAATTTCGTACCACCGGGAATTAGAGTCCATACATTTATGACAGACTGCTACGTCAATCTTTACTATGTTTTCCATATCACTTAGGAGATGGTAGCCTGATTACTTTAATCGGGCATCGCGCAAGGTCTTATTTACTGTAACTAAACTGAATTCGAATGTAGGTTTCATACATTGATGATATTAGAAAGAATCTTCTTCTGCAGCTTCCCGTAATGCTATCATTAAGGAAATTTCGTACCACGCGGTATTTACCGTGGATTGAGTGAGGACAGACTTCTACTCCAGTCTTTACTATGTTTCGATATCAAATTTAAAATAGTTGCATGATTACTTAAATAGCACATCCTGAAATTCCTAATTCTACTCAACTAAACTGAATCTTAATGTAGGTTGCTTCCACTGCTCATATTAGTATGAATTTTCTTCTGAAGCTTCCCCTAATGCTATTGCTATCAAAAATTCGTGCCATACGGGATTTAGAGTCCATACAGTAGTGACAGCATGGTACTTCAATCTTTACATAGTTATACATTTCACATTGTAGATGCTTCCATGAACACGGAAATATCACAACAAGGAAATCTTTTTTCGACCACTCCAAACTGAATTCAAATGTAGGATTCTTACATTGCTGATATTAGAAAAAAACTTGTTTTGCAGCTTCCCCCAATGCTTTTCTAAGGAAATTTTGTACCACACGGATTAAAAGTGCATAGAATGAGGACAGCCTTCTACTGCAATCTTTTTCTGTTTCGATATCACATTGGAAATGGTTACATGATTACTTAAATAGGACATCCAGAAATTCCTTATTCTGCTTAACTAAGCTCAATCCAAATGTAGGTTTCTTACACTGCTTATATTAAGTAGAATCTCCTAATGCAGCTTTCCCTAATGCTATTGATAAGGAAATTTCGTTTAACACGGTATTTCGAGTGCATACACAAAGTACAGCTTTCTACCTCAATGTTTACAGTTTTCTAAATCACATTGGAGATGTTTTCATGATTACTGAAATATCACATCCAGCAAGGACGTATTCTACTCCACTAAACTGAATCCAAATGTAGGTATTTTACATGGCGGATATTAGAAAGGACATTCATCTCCAGGCTCCCATAATATTATTCCTCAGGAAATTTCTTACCACACGGGATTTAGAGAGCGTATAGTGAGGACAGCCTCCTACTGCCATCTTTACTATGTTGTCGATATCACATTGGAGATGGTTGCATGATTAATTTCATTGGACATCCCGCAAGGCATTATTTTATTGAATCTAAATTGAATTCAAATGAAGGTTTCTGACATTGCTGGTATTAGAAAGAAACTTCTTCTGCAGCTTCCTTCAATGCTATTCTTAAGGAAATTTCGGACCACACGGAATTTAGAGTGCATAGAGTGAGGACAGCTTTCTACTGCAATCTTTACAATGTTTCGATATCACATTGGAGATGGTTGCATGATTACTTAAATACCAAATCCTGAAATTCCTTATTCTACTCAACTAAAGTGAATCAAAATGTAGGTTGCTTACACTGGTCATATTAGAAGGAATGTTCTTCTGAAGTTTCCCCTAAAGCTATTGCTATGGAAATTTCGTAACAACCGGGATTTAGACTGCATAAAGGACAACTTTCTAATGAATGTTAATATGTTTTCGATAATATCATTGGAGATTTTTGCATGATTAGTTTAATAGCACATCCAACAAGGCCTTATTCTACTCCACCAAACTGAATCGAAATGTAGGTATCTTACATGGCACATATTGGACAGAATCTTCTTCTCCAGGCTGCCCTAATATTATTCCTACGAAAATTTCGTACCACCCGGCATTTAGAGTCCATATATTTATGACAGACTGCTACGTCAATATTTACTTTGTTTTCCATATCACTTTGGAGATGGTAGCATGATTAATTTATTCAGGCATCGCGCAAGGCCTTATTTTCCTTTAACTAAACTGAATACGTATGTAGGTTTCTTACATTGATGATATTAGAAAGAATCTTCTTCTGCAGCTTCCCGTAATGCTATCATTAAGGAAATTTCGTACCACATGGGATTTACATTGCATAGAGTGAGGACAGACTTCTACTCCATTCTTTACTATGTTTCGATATCAAATTTAAAATAGTTGCAAGATTACTTAAATAGCACATCAGGAATTTCCTAATTCTACTCAACTAAGCTGAATTTAATGTAGGTTGCTTACACTGCTCATATTAGTAGGAATTTGATTCTGAAGCTTCCCCTAATGCTATTGCTATCAAAATTTCGTGCCGTACGGGATTAAGAGTCCATACAGTAATGACAGCATGCTACTTCAATCGTTACATAGTTATACATGTCACATTGTAGATGCTTCCATGAACACGGAAATATCACAACAAGGAAATCTTTTTTCGACCCCTCCAAACTGAATTCAAATGTAGGATTCTTACATTGCTGATATTAGAAAAAAACTTGTTTTGCAGCTTCCCCCAATGCTTTTCTAAGGAAATTTTGTACCACACGGATTTAAAGTGCATAGAATGAGGACAGCCTTCTACTGCAATCTTTTTCTGTTTCGATATCACATTGGAAATGGTTGCATGATTACTTAAATAGGACATCCAGAAATTCCTTATTCTGCTTAACTAAGCTCAATCCAAATGTAGGTTTATAACACTGCTTATATTAAGTAGAATCTCCTAATGCAGCTTTCCCTAATGCTATTGATAAGGAAATTTCGTTTAACCCGGTATTTCGAGTGCATACACAAAGTACAGCTTTCTACTGCAATGTTTACAGTTTCCTAAATCACATTGGAGATGGTTTCATGATTACTGAAATAGCACATCCAGCAAGGACGTATTCTACTCCACTAAAATGAATCGAAATGTAGGTATTTTACATGGCGGATATTAGGAAGAACATACTTCTCCAGGCACCCCTAATATTATTCCTAAGGAAATTTCTTACCACACGGGATTTAGAGAGCATATAGTGAGGACAGCCTTCTACTGCCATCTTTACTATGTTGTCGATATCACATTTGAGATGGTTGCATGATTACTTTTCATTGGACATCCCGCAAGGCATTATTTTAGTGAATCTAAATTGAATTCAAATGAAGGTTTCTGACATTGCTGTTATTAGAAAGAAACTTCTTCTGCAGCTTCCTCCAATGCTATTCTTAAGGAAATTTCGGACCACACGGAATTTAGAGTGCATAGAGTGAGGACAGCCTTCTACTGCAATCTTTACAATGTTTCGATATCACATTGGAGATGGTTGCATGATTACTTAAATACCAAATCCTGAAATTCCTTATTCTATTCAACTAAAGTGAATGAAAATGTAGGTTGCTTTCACTGCTCATATTAGAAGGAATGTTCTTCTGAAGTTTCCCCTAATGCTATTGCTATGGAAATTTTGTAACAACCGGGATTTCGACTGCATAAAGAAAGGACAACTTTCTAATGAATGTTAATATGTTTTCGATAATCACATTGGAGATTTTTGCATGATTAGTTTAATAGCACATCCAACAAGGCCTTATTCTACTCCACCAAACTGAATCCAAATGTAGGTATCTCACATGGCACATATTGGAAAGAATCTTCTTCTCCAGGCTGCCCTAATATTATTCCTACGAAAATTTCGTACCACCCGGCATTTAGAGTCCATACATTTATGACAGACTGCTACGTCAATATTTACTATGTTTTCCATATCACTTTGGAGATGGTAGTATGATTACTTTAATCGGGCATCGCGCAAGGCCTTATTTTCCTTTAACTAAACTGAATTCGAATGTAGGTTTCTTACATTGATGATATTAGAAAGAATCTTCTTCTGCAGCTTCCCGTAATGCTATCATTAAGGAAATTTCGTACCACATGGGATTTACATTGCATAGAGTGAGGACAGACTTCTACTCCAGTCTTTACTATGTTTCGATATCAAATTTAAAATAGTTGCATGATTACTTAAATAGCACATCAGGAAATTCCTAATTCTACTCAACTAAGCTGAATTTAATGTAGGTTGCTTACACTGCTCATATTAGTAGGAATTTGATTCTGAAGCTTCCCCTAATGCTATTGCTATCAAAATTTCGTGCCGTACGGGATTAAGAGTACATACAGTAATGACAGCATGCTACTTCAATCTTTACATAGTTATACATGTCACATTGTAGATGCTTCCATGAACACGGAAAT
The DNA here is from genome assembly GCA_032199065.1 of Smutsia gigantea. Lineage (NCBI taxonomy): Eukaryota > Metazoa > Chordata > Mammalia > Pholidota > Manidae > Smutsia > Smutsia gigantea. Next base: position 24,941 of record JAVSCE010005097.1, on the reverse strand, counting down.
ATCACAACAAGGAAATCTTTTTTCGACCCCTCCAAACTGAATTCAAATGTAGGATTCTTACATTGCTGATATTAGAAAAAAACTTGCTTTGCAGCTTCCCCCAATGCTTTTCTAAGGAAATTTTGTACCACACGGATTTAAAGTGCATAGAATGAGGACAGCCTTCTACTGCAATCTTTTTCTGTTTCGATATCACATTGGAAATGGTTGCATGATTACTTAAATAGGACATCCAGAAATTCCTTATTCTGCTTAACTAAGCTCAATCCAAATGTAGGTTTCTTACACTACTTATATTAAGTAGAATCTCCTAAGGCAGCTTTCCCTAATGCTATTGATAAGGAAATTTCGTTTAACACGGATTTTCGAGTGCATACACAAAGTACAGCTTTCTACTGCAATGTTTACAGTTTTCCAAATCACATTGGAGATGGTTTCATGATTACTGAAATAGCACATCCAGCAAGGACTTATTCTACTCCACTAAACTGAATCCAAATGTAGGTATTTTACATGGCGGATATTAGAAAGAACATACTTCTCCAGGCTCCCCTAATATTATTCCTAAGGAAATTTCTTACCACACGGGATTTAGAGAGCGTATAGTGAGGACAGCCTTCTACTGCCATCTTTACTATGTTGTCGATATCACATTGGAGATGGTTGCACGATTACTTTCATTGGACATCCCGCAAGGCATTATTTTAGTGAATCTAAATTGAATTCAAATGTAAGTTTCTGAATTTGCGGGTATTAGAAAGAAACTAATTCTGCAGCTTCCTCCAATGCTATTCTTAAGGAAATATCGGACCACACGGAATTTAGAGTGCATAGAGTGAGGACAGCCTTCTACTGCAATCTTTACATTGTTTCGATATCACATTGGAGATGGTTGCATGATTACTTAAATACCAAATCCTGAAATTCCTAATTTACTCAACTAAAGTGAATCAAAATGTAGGTTGCTTACACTGCTTATATTAGAAGGAAAGTTTCCTGAAGTTTCCCCTAATGCTATTGCTATGGAAATTTCGTAACAACCGGGATTTAGACTGCATAAAGAAAGGACAACTTTCTAATGAATGTTAATATGTTTTAGATAATCACATTGGAGATTTCTGCATGAGTAGTTTAATAACATATCCAACAATGCCTTATTCTACGCCACCAAACTGAATTCAAATGTAGGTATCTTACATGGCACATATTGGAAAGAATCTTCTTCACCAGGCTGCCCTAATGTTATTCCTACGAAAATTTCGTACCACCCGGGAATTAGAGTCCATACATTTATGACAGACTGCTACGTCAATCTTTACTATGTTTTCCATATCACTTAGGAGATGGTAGCCTGATTACTTTAATCGGGCATCGCGCAAGGTCTTATTTACGTGTAACTAAACTGAATTTGAATGTAGGTTTCATACATTGATGATATTAGAAAGAATCTTCTTCTGCAGCTTCCCGTAATGCTATCATTAAGGAAATTTCGTACCACGCGGTATTTACCGTGGATTGAGTGAGGACAGACTTCTACTCCAGTCTTTACTATGTTTCGATATCAAATTTAAAATAGTTGCATGATTACTTAAATAGCACATCCAGAAATTCCTAATTCTACTCAACTAAACTGAATCTTAATGTAGGTTGCTTCCACTGCTCATATTAGTATGAATGTTCTTCTGAAGCTTCCCCTAATGCTATTGCTATCAAAAATTCGTGCCATACGGGATTTAGAGTCCATACAGTAATGACAGCATGGTACTTCAATCTTTACATAGTTATACATTTCACATTGTAGATGCTTCCATGAACACGGAAATATCACAACAAGGAAATCTTTTTTCGACCACTCCAAACTGAATTCAAATGTAGGATTCTTACATTGCTGATATTAGAAAAAAACTTGTTTTGCAGCTTCCCCCAATGCTTTTCTAAGGAAATTTTGTACCACACGGATTAAAAGTGCATAGAATGAGGACAGCCTTCTACTGCAATCTTTTTCTGTTTCGATATCACATTGGAAATGGTTACATGATTACTTAAATAGGACATCCAGAAATTCCTTATTCTGCTTAACTAAGCTCAATCCAAATGTAGGTTTATACACTGTTTATATTAAGTAGAATCTCCTAATGCAGCTTTCCCTAATGCTATTGATAAGGAAATTTCGTTTAACACGGTATTTCGAGTGCATACACAAAGTACAGCTTTCTACCTCAATGTTTACAGTTTTCTAAATCACATTGGAGATGGTTTCATGATTAATGAAATAGCAAATCCAGCAAAGACTTATTCCACTCCACTAAACTGAATCCAAATGTAGCTATTTTACATGGCGGATATTAGAAAGAACATACTACTCCAGGCTCCCCTAATATTATTCGTAAGGAAATTTCTTACCACACGGGATTTAGAGAGCGTATAGTGAGGACAGCCTTCTACTGCCATCTTTACTATGTTGTCGATATCACATTGGAGATGGTTGCATGATTACTTTCATTGCACATCCCGCAAGGCATTATTTTAGTGAATCTAAATTGAATTCAAATGAAGTTTTCTGACATTGCTGTTATTAGAAAGAAACTTCTGCAGCTTCCTCCAGTGCTATTCTTAAGGAAATTTCTGACCACACGGAATTTAGAGTGCATAGAGTGAGGGCAGAATTCTACTGCAATCTTTACAATGTTTCGATATCACATTGAAGATGGTTGCATGATTACTTAAATGCCAAATCCTGAAATTCCTTATTCCACTCAACTAAAGTGAATCAAAATGTAGGTTGCTTACACCGCTCATATTAGAAGGAATGTTCTTCTGAAGTTTCCCCTAATGCTATTGCTATGGAAATTTGGTAACAACCGGGATTTAGACTGCATAAAGAAAGGACAACTTTCTAATGAATGTTAATATGTTTTCGATAATCACGTTGGAGATTTTTGCATGATTAGTTTAATAGCACATCCAACAAGGCCTTATTCTACTCCACCAAAATGAATCCAAATGTAGGTATCTTACATGGCACATATTGGAAAGAATCTTCTTCTCCAGGCTGCCCTAATATTATTCCTACGGAAATTTCTTACCACCCCGCATTTAGAGTCCATACATTTATGACAGACTGCTACGTCAATATTTTCTATGTTTCCATATAACTTTGGAGATGGTAGCATGTTTACTTTAATCGAGCTTCACGCAAGGCCTTATTTTTCTTTAATTAAACTGAATTCGAATGTAGGTTTCTTACATTGATGATATTAGAAAGAATCTTCTTCTGCAGCTTCCCGTAATGCTATCATTAAGGAAATTTCGTACCACACGGGATTTACAGTGCATAGAGTGAGGTCAGACTTATACTCCAGTCTTTACAATGTTTCGATATCAAATTTAAAATAGTTGCATGATTACTTAATAGCACATCCAGTAATTCCTAATTCTACTCAAATAAACTGAATCTAAATGTAGGTTGATTACACTGCTCATATTAGTCAGAATGTTCTACTGAAACTTCCCCTAATGCTATTGCTATCAAAAATTCGTGCCATACGGGATTTAGAGTCCATACAGTAATGACAGCATGCTACCTCAATCTTTACATAGTTATACATGTCACATTGCAGATGCTTCCATGAACACGGAAGTATCATAAAAAGGAAATCTTTTTTCGACCCCTCCAAACTGAATTCAAATGTAGGATTCTTACATTGCTGATATTAGAAAAAAACTTGTTTTGCAGCTTCCCCCAATTCTTTTCTAAGGAAATTTTGTACCACACGGATTTAAAGTGCATAGAATGAGGACAGATTTCTACTGCAATATTTTTCTGTGTCGATGTCACATTGGAAATGGTTGCATGATTACCTAAATAGGACATCCAGAAATTCCTTATTCTGCGTAACTAAGCTCAATCCAAATGTAGGTTTCTTACACTGCTAATATTAAGTAGAATCTCCTAATGCAGCTTTCCCTAATGCTATTGATAAGGAAATTTCGTTCCACACGGGATTTCGAGTGCATACACAAAGTACAACTTTCTACTGCAATGTTTACAGTTTTCTAAATCACATTGGAGATGGTTTCATGATTACTGAAATAGCACATCCAGCAAGGACTTATTCTACTCCACTAAACTGAATACAAATGTAGGTATTTTACATGGCAGATGTTAGAAAGAACATACTTCTCCAGGCTCCCCTAATATTATTCCTAAGGAAATTTCTTACCACACTGGGTTTAGTGAGCGCATAGTGAGGACAGCCTTCTACTGCCATCTTTACTATGTTGTCAATATCACATTGGAGATGGTTGCATGATTACTTTCATTGTACATCCCGCAAGGCATTGTTTTAGTTAATATAAATTGAATTCAAATGTAGGTTTCTAACATTGCTGGTATTAGAAAGAAACTTCTTCTGATGTTTCCTCCAATGCTATTCTTAAGGAAATTTCGGACCACACGGAATTTAGACTGCATATACTGAGGACAGCCTTCTACTGGAATGTTTACAATGTTTCGATATCACATTGGAGATGGTTGCAAGATTACTTAAATACCAAATCCTGAAATTCCTTATTCTACTCAACTAAAGTGAATCAAAATGTAGGTTGCTTACACTGCTCATATTAGAAGGAATGTTCTTCTGAAGTTTACCCTAATGCTATTGCTATGGAAATTTCGTAACAACCGGGATTTAGACTGCATAAATAAAGAAAACTTTCTAATGAATGTTAATATGTTTTCGATAATCACATTGGAGATTTTTGCATGATTAGTTTAATAGCACATCCAACAAGGCCTTATTCTACTCCACCAAAATGAATCCAAATGTAGGTAACTTACCTGGCACATATTGGAAAGAATTTTCTTCTCCAGGCTGCCCTAATATTTTTCCTATGAATATTTCGTACCACCTGGGATTTAGAATCCATACGTTTATGACAGACTGCTACGTCAATCTTTACTTTGTTTTCCATATCACTTTGGAGATGGTAGCATGATTACTTTAATCGGGCATCGCGCAAGGCCTTATTTTCCTGTAACTAAACTGAATTCAAATGTAGGTTTCTTACATTGATGATATTAGAAAGAATCTTCTTCTTCAGATTCCCGTAATGCTATCATTAAGGAAATTTCGTACCACACGGGATTTACAGTGCTAGAGTGAGACAGACTTCTACTCCAGTCTTTACTATGTTTCGATATCAAATTTAAAATAGTTGCATGATTACTTAAATAGCACATCCAGAAATTCCTAATTCTACTCAACTAAACTGAATCTAAATGTAGGTTGCTTACACTGCTCATATTAGTAGGAATTTTCTTCTGAAGTTTCCCCTAATGCTATTGCTATCAAAAATTCGTGAAATATGGGATTTAGAGCCCATACAATAATGGCAGCATACTACTTCAATCTTTACATAGTTATACATGTCACATTGTAGATGCTTCCATGAACACGGAAATATCACAAGGAAATCTTTTTTCGACCCCTCCCAACTGAATTCAAATGTTGGATTATTACATTGCTGATATAAGAAAAAAACTTGTTTTGCAGCTTCCATCAATGCTTTTCTAAGGAAATTCTGTACCACACGGATTTAAAGTTCATAGAATGAGGACAGCCTTCTACTGCAATCTTTTTCTGTTTCGATATCACATTGGAAATGGTTACATGATTACTTAAATAGGACATTCAGAAATTCCTTATTCTGCTTCACTAAGCTCAATCCAAATGTAGGTTTCTTACAATGCTTATATTAAGTAGAATCCCCTAATGCAGCTTTCCCTAATGCTATTGTTAAGGAAAATTCGTTCCACATGGGATTTCGAGTGCATACAAAAAGTACAACATTCTACTGCAATGTTTACAGTTTTCGAAATCACATTGGAGATGGTTTCATGATTACTGAAATAGCACATCCAGCAAGGACTTATTCTACTCCACTAAACTGAATCCAAATGTAGGTATTTTACATGGCGGATATTAGAGAGAACATACTTCTCCAAGCTCCCCTAATATTATTCCTAAGGAAATTTCTTACCACACGGGATTTAGAGAGCATATATTGAGGACAGCCTTCTACTGCCATCTTTACTATGTTGTCGATATCACATTGGAGATGGTTGCATGATTACTTTCATTGAACATGCCGCAATGCATTATTTTAGTGAATCTAAATTGAAATCAAATGTAGGTTTCTGACATTGCTGGTAATAGAAAGAAACTTCTTTTCAGCTTCCTACAATGCTTTTCTTAAGAACCTTCGGACCCCAGGGAATTTGGAGTGCATAGAGTGAGGACAGCCTTCTACTGCAATCTTTACAATGTTTCGATATCACATTGGAGATGGTTGCATGATTACTTAAATACCAAATCCTGAAATTCATTATTCTACTCAACTAAAGTGAATCAAAATGTAGGTTGCTTACACTGCTCATATTAGAAGGAATGTTCTTCTGAAGTTTCCCCTAATGCTATTGCTATGGAAATTTCGTAACAGGGATTTAGAGTGCATAAAGAAAGGACAACTTTCTAATGAATGTTAATATGTTTTCGATAATCACATTGGAGATTTTTGCATGATAAGTTTAATAGCACCTCCAACAAGGCCATATTCTACTCCACCAAACTGAATCCAAATGTACGTATCTTACATGGCACATATTGGAAAGAATCTTCTTCTCCAGGCTGCCCTAATATTATTCCTACGAAAATTTCGTACCACCCGGGATTTAGAGTCCATACATTTATGACAGACTGCTACGTCATTCTTTACAATGTTTTTGAATATCACTTTGTAGATGGTAGCATGATTACTTTAATCGGGCATCGCGCAACGCCTTATTGTCCTGTAACTAAACTGAATTCGAATGTAGGTTTCTTACATTGATGATATTAGAAAGAATCTTCTTCTGCAGCTTCCCGTAATGCTATCATTAAGGAAATTTCGTACCACACGGGATTTACAGTGCATAGAGTGAGGACAGAATTCTACTCCAGTCTTTACAATGTTTCGATATCAAATTTAAAATAGTTGCATGATTACTTAAATAGCACATCCAGAAATTCCTAATTCTACTCAACTAAACTGAATCTAAATGTAGGTTGCTTACACTGGTCATATTAGAAGGAATGTTCTTCTGAAGTTTCCCCTAATGCTGTTGCTATGGAAATTTCGTAACAACCGGGATTTAGACTGCATAAAGAAAGGACAACTTTCTAATGAATGTTAATATGTTTTCGATAATCACATTGGAGATTTTTGCATGATTACTTTAATAGCACATCCAACATGGCCTTATTCTACTCCACCAAACTGAATCCAAATGTACGTATCTTACATTGCACATATTGGAAAGAATCTTCTTCTCCAGGCTGCCCCAATATTATTCCTACGAAAAATTCGTACCACCTGCGATTTAGAGTCCATACGTTTATGACAGACTGCTACGTAAATCTTTACTATGTTTTCCATATCACTTTGGAGATGGTAGCATGATTACTTTAATCGGGCATCACGCAAGGCCTTATTTTCCTGTAACTTAACTGATTTCGAATGTAGGATTCTTTCATTGATGATATTAGAAAGAATCTTCTTCTGCAGCTTCCCGTAATGCTATCATTAAGGAAATTTCGTACCCCACGTGATTTACCGTGCATAGAGTGAGGACAGACTTCTACTCCAGTCTTTACTATGTTTCGATATCAAATTTAAAATAGTTGCATGATTACTTAAATAGCACATCCAGAAATTCCTAATTCTACTCAGATAAACTGAATCTAAATGTAGGTTGCTTACACTGCTCATATTTGTAGGAATTGTCCTCTGAAGCTTCCCCTAATGCTATTGCTATCAAAAATTCTTGCCATACGGGATTTAGAGTCCATACAGTAATGACAGCATGCTACTTCAATCTTTACATAGTTATAAATGTCACATTGTAGATGCTTCCATGAACACGGAAATATCACAACAAGGAAATCTTTTTTTGACCCCTAAAAACTGAATTCAAATGTGGGATTCTTACATTGCTGATATTAGAAAAAAACTTGTTTTGCAGCTTCCCCCAATGCTTTTCCAAAGAAATTTAGTACCACACAGATTTAAAGTGCATAGAATGAGGACAGCCTTCTACTGCAATCTTTTTCTGTTTCGATATCACATTGGAAATGGTTGCATGGTTGCTTAAATAGGACATCCAGAAATTCCTTATTCTGCTTAACTAATCTCAATCCAAATGAAGGTTTCTTACACTGCTTATATTAAGTAGAATCTCCTAATACAGCTTTCCCTAATGCTATTGATAAAAAAATTTCCTTCCACACGGGATGTCGAGTGCATACACAAAGTACAACTTTCTACTGCAATGTTTACAGTTTTCGAAATCACATTGGAGATGGTTTCATGATTACTGAAATAGCACATCCAGCAAGGACTTATTTTACTCCACTAAACTGAATCCAAATGTAGGTATTTTACAAGGCGTATATTAGAAAGAACATACTTCTCCAGGCTCCCTTAATATTATTCCTAAGTAAATTTCTTACAACACGGGATTTAGAGAGCGTATAGTGAGGACAGCCTTCTACTGCTATCTTTACTATGTTGTCGATATCACATTGGACATGGTTGCACGATTACTTTCATTGGACATCCCGCAAGGCTTTATTTTAGTGAATCTAAATTGAATTCAAATGTTGGTTTCTGACATTGCTGGTATTAGAAAGAAACTTCTTCTGCAGCTTCCTCCAATGCTATTCTTACGGAAATTTCGGACCACACGGAATTTAGAGTGCATAGAGTGAGGACAGCCTTCTACTGCAATGTTTACATTGTTTCGATATCACATTGGAGATGGTTGCATGATTACTTAAATACCAAATCCTGAAATTCCTTATTCTACTCAACTAAAGTGAATCAAATTGTAGGTTGCTTACACTGCTCATATTACAAGGAATGTTCTTCTGAAGTTTCCCTTAATGCTATTGCTATTGAAATTTCATAACAACCGGGATTTAGACTGCATAAAGAAAGGACAACTTTCTAATGAATGTTGATATGTTTTCGATAATCACATTGGAGATTTTTGCATGATTAGTTTAATAGCACATCCAACAAGGTCTTATTCTACTCCACCAAACTGAATCCAAATGTAGGTATCTTACATAGCACATATTGGAAAGAATCATCTTCTCCAGGCTGCCCTAATATTATTCCTACGAAAATTTCGTACCACCTGCGTTTTAGAGTCCATACGTTTATGACAGACTGCTACGTCAATCTTTACTATGTTTTCCATATCACTTTGGAGATGGTAGCATGATTACTTTAATCGGGCATCGCGCAAGGCCTTATTTTCCTGTAACTAAACTGAATTCGAATGTAGGTTTCTTACATTGATGATATTAGAAAGAACCTTCTTTTGCATGTTCCCGTAATGCTATCATTAAGGAAATTTCGTACCACAGGGGATTTACAGTGCATAGAGTGAGGACAGACTTCTACTCCAGTCTTTACTATGTTTCGATATGAAATTTAAAATAGTTGCATGATTACTTAAATAGCACATCAGGAAATTCCTAATTCTACTCAACTTAACTGAATCTAAATGTAGGTTGCTTACAGTGCTCATATTAGAGGAATTTTCTTCTGAAGCTTCCCCTAATGCTATTGCTATCAAAAACTCGTGCCATACGGGATTTAGAGTCCATGCAGTAATGACAGCATGCTACTTCAATCTTTACATAGTTATACATGTCACATTGTAGATGCTTCCATGAACACGGAAATATCACAACGAGGAAATCTTTTTTTGACCCCTCCAAACTGAATTCAAATGTAGGATTCTTACATTGCTGATATTAGAAAAAAAATTGTTTTGCAGCTTCCCCCAATGCTTTTCTAAGGAAATTTTGTACCACACGGATTTTAAGTGCATAGAATGAGGACAGCCTTCTACTGCAATCTTTTTCTGTTTCGATATCACATTGGAAATGGTTGCATGATTACTTAAATAGGACATCCAGAAATTCCTTATTCTGCTTAACTAAGCTCAATCCAAATGTAGGTTTCTTACACTGCTTATATTAAGTAGAATCTCCTAATGCAGCTTTCCCTAATGCTATTGATAAGGAAATTTCGTTTAACAAGGTATTTCGAGTGCATACACAAAGTACAGCTTTCTACTGCTATGTTTACAGTTTTCTAAATCACGTTGGAGATGGTTTCATGATTACTGAAATAGCACATCCAGCAAGGACTTATTCTACTCCACTAAACTGAATCCAAATGTAGGTGTTTTACTTGGCTGATATTAGAAAGAACATACTTCTCCAGGCTCCCCTAATATTATTCCTAAGGAAATTTTTTACCACACGGTATTTAGAGAGTGTATATTGAGGACAGCCTTCTACTGCCATCTTTACTATGTTGTCGATATCACATTGGAGATGGTTGCATGATTACTTTCATTGGACATCCTGCAAGGCATTATTTTAGTGAATCTAAATTGAATTCAAATGTAGGTTTCTGACATTGCTGTTATTAGAAAGAAACTTCTTCTGCAGCTTCCTCCAATGCTATTCTTAAGGAAATTTCGGACAACACGGGATTTAGAGTGCATAGAGTGAGGACAGCTTTCTGCTGCAATCTTTACAATGTTTCGATATCACATTGGAGATGGTTGCATGATTACTTAAATACCAAATCCTGAAATTCCTTATTCTACTCAACTAAAGTGAATCAAAATGTAGGTTCCTTACACTGCTCATTTTAGAAGGAATGTTCTGAAGTTTCCCCTAATGCTATGGCTATGGAAATTTCGTGACAACCGGGATTTAAACTGCATAAAGAAAGGACAACTTTCTAATGAATGTTAACATGTTTTCGATAATCACATTGGAGATTTTTGCATGTTTAGTTTAATAGCCCATCCAACAAGGCCTTATTCTACTCTACCAAACTGAATCCAAATGTAGGTATCGTACATGGCCCATATTAGAATGAATCTTCTTCTCCAGGCTGCCCTAATGTTATTCCTACGAAAATTTCGTACCAGCAGGCATTTAGAGTCCATACATTTATGACAGACTGCTACGTCAATCTTTACTATGTTTTCCATATCACTTTGGAGATGGTAGCATGATTACTTAAATCGGGCATCGCGCAAGGCCTTATTTTCCTGTAACTAAACTGAATTCGAATGCAGGTTTCTTACATTGATGATATTAGAAAGAATGTTCTTCTGCAGCTTCCCGTAATGCTATCATTAAGGAAATTTCGTACCACACGGGATATACAGTGCATGGTGTAGGACAGACTTCTACTCCAGACTTTACTATGTTTCAATATCAAATTTAAAATAGTTGCATGATTACTTAAATAGCACATCCAGAAATTCCTAATTCTACTCAACTAAACTAAATCTAAATGAAGGTTGCTTACACTGCTCATATTAGTAGGAATTTTCTTCTGAAGCTTCCCCTAACGCTATTGCTATCAAAAATTCGTGTCATATGGGATTTAGAGTCCATGCAGTAATGACAGCATGCTACTTCAATCTTTACATAGTTATACATGTCACATTGTAGATGCTTCCATGAACACGGAAATATCACAAGGATATCTTTTTCGACCTGTCCAAACTGAATTCAAATATAGGATTCTTACATTTCTGATATTAGAAAAAAACTTGTTTAGCAGCTTATCCCAGTGCTTTTCTAAGGTAATTTTGTACCACACGGATTTAAAGTGCATAGAATCAGGACAGCCTTCTACTGCAATATTTTTCTGTTTCGATATCACATTGGAAATGGTTGCATGATTACTTAAATAGGACATCCAGAAATTCCTTGTTCTGCTTAACTAATCTCAATCCAAATGTAGGTTTCTTACACTGCTTATATTAAGTAGAATCTCCTAATACAGCTTTCCCTAATGCTATTGATAAAAAATTTTCGTTCCACACGGGATGTCGAGTGCATAAACAAAGTACAACTTTCTACTGCAATGTTTACATTTTTCGAAATCACATTGGAGATGGTTTCATGATTACTGAAATAGCACATCCAGCAAGGACTTATTCTACTCCACTAAACTGAATCCAAATGTAGGTATTTTACATTTCGGATATTAGAGAGAACATTCTTCTCCAGACTCCCCTAATATTATTCCTAAGGAAATTTCTTACCACACGGGATTTAGAGAGCGTATAGTGAGGACAGACTACTACTGCCATCTTTACTATGTTGTCGATATCACACTGGAGATGGTTTCATGATTACTGAAATAGCACATCCAGCAAGGACTTATTCTACTCCACTAAACTGAATCCAAATGTAGGTATTTTACATGGCGGATATTAGAAAGATTATACTTCTCCAGACTCCCCTAATATTATTCCTAAGGAAATTTCTTACCACACGGTATTTAGAGAGCGTATAGTGAGGACAGCCTTCTACTGCCATCTTTACTATGTTGTCGATATCACATTGGAGATGGTTGCATGATTACTTACATGGGACATCCTGCAAGGCATTATTTTAGTGAATCTAAATTGAATTCAAATGTAGGTTTCTGACATTGCTGTTATTAGAAAGAAACTTCTTCTGCAGCTTCCTCCAATGCTATTCTTAAGGACATTTCGGAGAACACGGGATTTAGAGTGCATAGAGAGAGGACAGCCTCCTGCTGCAATCTTTACAATGTTTCGATATCACATTGGAGATGGTTGCATGCTTACTTAAATACCAAATCCTGAAATTCCTTATTCTACTCAACTAAAGTGAATCAAAATGTAGGTTGCTTACACTGCTCATATTAGAAGGAATGTTCTGAAGTTTCCCCTAATGCTATGGCTATGGAAATTTCGTATCAACCGGGATTTAGACTGCATAAAGAAAGGACAACTTTCTAATGAATGTTAACATGTTTTCGATAATCACATTGGAGATTTTTGCATGATTAGTTTAATAGCCCATCCAACAAAGCCTTATTCTACTCCACCAAACTGAATCAAATGTAGGTATCTTACATGGCACATATTGGAAAGAATCTTCTTTTCCAGGCTGCCCTAATATTATTCCTACGAAAATTTCGTACCACCAGGCATTTAGAGTCCATATATTTATGAGAGACTGCTACGTCAATATTTACTATGTTTTCCATATCACTTTGGAGATGGTAGCATGATTATTTAACCGGCATCGCGCAACGCGTTATTTTCCTGTAACTAAACTGAATTCGAATGTAGGTTTCTTACATTGATGGAATTAGAAAGAATCTTCTTCTGCAGCCTACCGTAATGCTATCATTAAGGAAATTTCGGACCACACGGCATTTACAGTGCATAGAGTGAGGACAGATCCTACTCCAGTCTTTGCTATGTTTCGATATCAAATTTAAAATAGTTGCATGATTACTTAAATAGCACATCCAGAAATTCCTACTTCTACTCAACTAAACTGAATCTAAACGTAGGTTGCTTACACTGCTCATATTAGAAGGAATTTTCTTCTGAAGCTTCCCCTTATGTTATTGCTATGAAAAATTCGTGCCATACGGGATATAGAGTCCATACAGTAATGACAGCATGCTACTTCAATCTTTAAAAGTTATACATGTCACACTGTAGATGCTTCCATGAACACGGAAATATCACAAAAAGGAAATCATTTTTCGACCCCTCCAAACTGAATTCAAATGTAAGATTCTTACATTGCTGATATTAGAAAAAAACTTGTTTGCAGCCTCCCCCAATGCTTTTCTAAGGAAATTTTGTACCACACTGATTTAAAGTGCATAGAATGAGGACAGCATTCTACTGCAATCTTTTCTGTTTCGATATCACATTGGAAATGGTTGCATGATTACTTAAATAGGACATCCAGAAATTCCTTATTCTGCTTAACTAAGATCAATCCAAATGTAGGTTTCTTACACTGCTTATACTAAGTAGAATATCCTAATGCAGCTTTCCCTAATGCTATTGATGAGGAAATTTCGTTCCACACGGGAATTCGAGTGCATACACAAAGTACAACTTTCTACTGCAATGTTTGCAGTTTTCGAAATCACGTTGGAGATGGTTTCATGAATACTGAAATAGCACATCCAGCAAGGACTTATTCTACTCCACTAAACTGAATCCAAATGTAGGTATTTTACATGGCGGATATTAGAAAAACATACTTCTCCAGACACCCCTAATATTATTCCTAAGGAAATTTCTTACCACACGGGATTTAGAGAGCGTATAGTGAGGATAGCCTTCTACTGCATCTTACTATGTTGTCGACATCACATTGGAGATGGCTGCATGATTACTTTCATTGGACATCCCGCAAGGCATTATTTTAGTGAATCTAAATTGAATTCATATGTAGGTTTCTGACATTGCTGGTATTAGAAAGAAACTTCTTCTTCTGCTTCCTCCAATGCTATTCTTAAGAAACTTCGTACCACAGTGAATTTCGAGTGCATAGAGTGAGGACAGCCTTCTACTGCAATCTTTACAATGTTTCGATATCACATTGGAGATGGTTGCATGATTACTTTAATACCAAATCCTGAAATTTCTTATTCTACTCAACTAAAGTGAATCAAAATGTAGGTTGCTTACACTGCTCATATTAGAAGGAATGTTATTCTGAAGTTTCCCTAATGTTATTGCTATGGAAATTTCGTAACAACAGGGATTTAGAGTACATAAAGAAAGGACAACTTTCTAATGAATGTTAATTTGTTTTCGATAATCACATTGGAGATTTTTGCATGATTAGTTTAATAGCACATCCATCAAGGCCATATTCTACTCCACCAAACTGAATACAAATGTAGGTAACTTACAAGGCACATATTGGAAAAAATCTTCTTCTCCAGGCTGCCCTAATATTATTCGTACGAAAATTTCGTACCACCCGGGATTGAGAGTCCATACATTTATGACAGACTGCTACGTCATTCTTTACATTATTTTCCATATCACTTTGGAAATGGTAGCATGATTACTTTAACTGGGCATCGCGCAACGCCTTATTGTCCTGTAACTAAACTGAATTTGAATGTAGGTTTCTTACATTGATGATATTAGAAAGAATGTTCTTCTGCAGCTTCCCGTAATGCTATCATTAAGGAAATTTCGTACCACATGGGATTTACAGTGCATCGAGTGAGGACAGACTTCTACTCCAGTCTTTACTATGTTTCGATATCAATTTTAATATAGTTGCATGATTACTTAAATACCACACCTAGAAATTCCTAATTCTACTCAACTAAACTGAATCTAAATGTATGTTGCTTACACTGCTCATATTAGTAGGAATTTCCTTCTGAAGTTTCCCCTAATGCTATTTCTATCAAAATTCGTGCCATACGGGATTTAGAGTCCATAGATTAATGACAGCATCCTACTTCAATATTTACATAGTTATACATGTCACATTGTAGATGCTTCCATGAACATGGAAATATCACAACAAGGAAATCTTTTTTCGACCCCTCCAAACTGAATTCAAATGTAGGATTCTTACATTGCTGATATTAGAAAAAAACTTGTTTTGCAGCTTCTCCCAATGCTTTTCTAAGGAAATTTTGTACCACACGAATTTAAAGTGCATAGAATGAGGACAGCCTTCTACTGCAGTCTTTTTCTGTTTCGATATCACATTGGAAATGGTTGCATGATTACTTAATAGGACATCCAGAAATTCCTTATTCTGCTTAACTAAGCTCAATCCAAATGTAGGTTTCTTACACTGCTTATATTAAGTAGAATCTCCTAATGCAGCTTTCCCTAATGCTATTGATAAGGAAATTTCGTTCCACATGGGATTTCGAGTGCATAAACAAAGTACAACTTTCTACTGCAATGTTTACAGTTTTCTAAATCACATTGGAGATGGTTTCATGATTACTGGAATAGCACATCCAGCAAGGACTTATTCTACTCCACTAAACTGAATGCAAATGTAGGTATTTTACATGGCGGATATCAGAAAGAACATAGTTCTCCAGGCTAACCTAATATTATTCCTAAGGAAATTTCTTACCAAACGGGATTTGGAGAGCGTATAGTGAGGATAGCCTTCTACTGCCATCTTTACTTTGTTGTCGATATCACAATGGAGATGGTTGCATGATTACTTTCTTTGGACATCCCGCAAGGCATTGTTTTAGTGAAGCTAATTGAATTCAAATGTAGGTTTCTGACATTGCTGGTATTAGAAAGAAACTCCTTCTGGAGATTCCTCCAATGCTATTCTTAAGGAAATTTCGGACCACACGGAATTTAGAGTGCATAGAGTGAGGACAGCCTTCTACTGCAATCCTTACAATGCTTCGATATCACATTGGAGATGGTTGCATGATTACTTTAATACCAAATACTGAAATTCCTTATTCTACTCAACTAAAGTGAATCAAAATGTAGGTTGCTTACACTGCTCATATTAGAAGGAATGTACTTCTGAGGTTTCCCCTAATGCTATTGCTATGGAAATTTAATAACAACCGGGATGTAGACTGCATAAAGAAAGGACAACTTTCTAATGAATGTTAATATGTTTTCGATAATCACATTGGAGATTTTTGCATGATTAATTTAAAAGCACATCCAAGAAGGCCTTATCCTACTCCACCATACTGAATCATAATGTAGGTATGTTACATGGCACATATTGGAAAGAATCTTCTTCTCCAGGCTGCCCTAATATTATTCCTACGAAAATTTCGTACCACCTGGGATTTAGACTCCATATATTTATGACAGACTGCTACGTCAATCTTTACTGTGTTTTCCATATCACTTTGGAGATGCTAGCATGATTATTTAATCGGGCATCGTGCAAGGCCTTATTTTCCTGTAACTAAACTGAATTCGAATGTAGGTTTCTTACATTGATGATATTAGAAAGAAAGTTCTTCTGCAGCTTCCCGTAATGCTATCATTAAAGAAATTTCGTACCACACGGGATTTACCGTGCATAGAGTGAGGACAGACTTCTACTCCAGTCTTTACTATGTTTCGATATCAAATTTAAAATAGTTGCATGATTACTTCAATAGCACCTCCAGAAATTCCTAATTCTACTCAACTAAACTGAATCTAAATGTAGGTTGCTTACACTGCTCATATTAGTATGAATTTTCTTCTGAAGCTTCCCCTAATGTTATTGCTATCAAAAATTCGTGCCATACGGTATTTAGAGTCCATACATTAATGACAGCATGCTACTTCAATCTTTACATATTTATACATGTCACATTGTATATGCTTCCATGAACAGGGAAATATCAAAACAAGGAAATCTTTTTTCGACCCCTCCAAACTGAATTCAAATGTAGGATTCTTACATTGCTGATATTAGAAAAAAACTTGTTTTGCAGCTTCCCCCAATGCTTTTCTAAGGAAATTTTGTGCCACACGAATTTAAAGTGCAGAGAATGATTACAGCCTTCTACTGCAATCTTTTTCTGTTTCGATATCACTTTGGAAATGGTTGCATGATTACTTAAATAGGACATCCAGAAATTCCTTATTCTGCTTAACTAAGCTCAATGCCAATGTAGGTTTCTTACACTGCTTATATTAAGTAGAATCTCCTAATGCAGCTATCCCTAAAGCTATTGATAAGGAAATTTAGTTCCACAAGGAATTTCGAGTGCATACACAAAGTACAACTTTCTACTGCAGGGTTACAGTTTTCGAAATCACATTGGAGTTGGTTTCATGATTACTGAAATTGCACATCCAGCAAGGACTTATTCTACTCCACCAAACTGAATCCAAATATAGGTATTTTACATAGCGGATATTAGAAAGAACATACTTCTCCAGGCTCCCCTAATATTATTCCTAAGGAAATTTCTTACCACACGGGATTTATAGAGCGTATAGTGAGGACAGCCTTGTTCTGCCATCTTTACTATGTTGTCGATATCACATTGGAGATGGTTGCATGATTCCTTTCATTGGACATCCCACAAGGCATTATTTTAGTGAAACCAGGTTGAATTCAAATGTAGGTTTCTGACATTGCTGGTATTAGAAAGAAACTTCTTCTGCAGATTCCTCCAAAGCTATTCTTAAGGAAATTTCGGACCACACGGAATTTAGAGTGCATAGAGTGAGGACAGCCTTCTACTGCTATCTTTACTATGTTTCGATATCACATTGGAGATGGTTGCATGATTACTTAAATACCAAATCCTGAAATTCCTTATTCTACTCAACTAAAGTGAATCACAATGCAGGTTGCTTACACTGCTCATATTAGAAGGAATGTTCTTCTGAAGTTTCCCCTAATGCTATTGCTATGGAAATTTCGTAACAACCGGGATTTAGACTGCATAAAGAAAGGACAGCTTTCTAATGAATGTTGGTATGTTTTCGATAATCAGATTGGAGATTTTTGCATGATTAGTTTAATAGCACATCCAACAAGGCCTTATTCTACTCCGCCAAACTGAATCCAAATGTAGGTATCTTACATGGCACATATTGGAAAGGATCTTCTTCTCCAGGCTGCCCTAATATTATTCCTACGAAAATTTCATACCACCTGGGATTTAGAGTCCATACATTTATGACAGACTGCTACGTCAATCTTTGCTATGTATTCCATATCACTTTGGAGATGGTAGCATGATTACTTTAACCGGGCATCGCGCAACGCCTTATTTTCCTGTAACTAAACTGAAATCGAATGTAGGTTTCTTACATTGATGTAATTAGAAAGAATCTTCTTCTGCAGCTTCCCGTAATGCTATCATTAAGGAAATTTCGTACCACACGGTATTTACAGTGCATAGAGTGAGGACAGACTTCTACTCCAGTCTTTACTATGTTTCGATATCAAATTTAAAATAGTTGCATGATTACTTCAATAGCACATCCAGAAATTCCTAATTCTACTCACTAAACTGAATCTAAATGTAGGTTGCTTACACTGCTCATATTAGTAGGAATTTTCTTCTGAAGCTTCCCCTAATGCTATTGCTATCAAAAATTCGTGCCATACGGGATTTAGAGTCTATACAGTAATGACAGCATGCTACTTCAATCTTTACATAGTTATACATGTCACATTGTAGATGCTTCCATGAACACGGAAATATCACAACAAGGAAATCATTTTTCGACCCATCCAAACTGAATTCAAATGTAGGATTCTTACATTGCTGATATTAGAAAAAAACTTGTTTGCAGCTACCCCCAATGCTTTTCTAAGGAAATTTTGTACCACACGGATTTAAAGTGCATAGAATGGGGACAACCTTCTACTGCAATCTTTTCTGTTTCGATATCACATTGGAAATGGTTGCATGATTACTTAAATAGGACATCCAGAAATTCCTTATTCTGCTTAACTAAGCTCAATCCAAATATAGGTTTCTTACACTGCTTATATTAAGTAGAATCTCCTAATGCATCTTTCCCTAATTCCACTGATGAGGAAATTTCGTTCCACACAGGATATCCAGTGCATACACAAAGTACAACTTTCTACTGCAATGTTTACAGTTTTCTAAATCACATTGGAGATGGTTTCATGGTTACTGAAATAGCACATCCAGCAAGGACTTATTCTACTCCACTAAACTGAATCCAAATGTAGGTATTTTACATCGTGGATGTTAGAACTTCTTCTCCAGGCTCCCCTAATATTATTCCTAAGGAAATTTCTTACCACACGGGTTTAGAGAGCGTATAGTGAGGACAGCCTTCTACTGCCATCTTTTCTATGTTGTCGATATCACATTGGAGACGGTTGCATGATTACTTAAATACCAAATCCTGAAATTCCTTATTCTACTCAACTAAAGTGAATCAAAATGTAGGTTGCTTACACTGCTCATATTAGAAGTAATGTTCTTCTGAAGTTTCCCCTAATGCTATTGCTAAGGAAATTTCCTTACAACCGGGATTTAGACTGCATAAAGGTAGGACAACTTTCTAATGAATGTTAGTATGTTTTCGATAATCACATTGGAGATTTTTGCATGATTACTTTAATAGCACACCCAAAAAGGCCTTATTCCACTAAACCAAATTGAATGCAAATGTGTGTATCTTACATGGCACATATTGGAAAGAATCTTCTTCTCCAGGCTGCCCTAATATTATTCCTACGAAAATTTCGTAATACCCGGGATTTAGAGTCCATACATTTATGACAGACTGCTACGTCAATCTTTACTATGTTTTCCATATCACTTTGTAGATGGCAGAATGATTACTTTAATCGGGTATCGCGCAAGGCCTTATTTTCCTGTAACTAAACTGAATTCGCATTTAGGTTTCTTACATTGATGATATTAGAAAGAATCTTCTTCTGCAGCTTCCCGTAATGCTATCATTAAGGAAATGTCGTACCACAAGGGATTTACAGTGCATAGAGTGAGGACAGACTTCTACTCCCGTCTTTACTATGTTTCGATATCAAATTTAAAATAGTTGCATGATTACTTAAATAGCACATTAGGAAATTCCTAATTCTACTCAACTAAACTCAATCTAAATGTAGGTTGCTTACACTGCTCATATTATTAGGAATTTTCTTCTGAAGCTTCCCCTAATGGTATTGCTATCAAATATTCGTGCCATACGGGATTTAGATTACATACATTAATGACAGCATGCTACTTCAATCTTTACATAGTTATACATGTCACATTGTAGATGCTTCCATGAACACGGAAATATCACAACAAGGAAATCTTTTTTTGACCCCTCCAAACTGAATTCAAATGTAGGATTCTTATATTGCTGATATTAGAAAAAAACTTGTTTTGCAGCTTCCCCCAATGCTTTTCTAAGGAAATTTTGTACCACACGGATTTAAAGTGCATAGAATGAGGACAGCCTTCAACTGCAATCTTTTTCTGTTTCGATATCACATTGGATATGGTTGCATGATTACTTAAATAGGACATCCAGAAATTCCTTATTCTGCTTAACTAAGCTCATTACAAATGTAGGTTTCTTACACTGCGTATATTAAGTAGAATCTCCTAATGCTGCTTTCCCTAATGCTATTGAAAAGGAAATTTCGTTCCACAGGGGATTTCGAGTGCATACACAAAGTACAACTATCCACTGCAATGTTTACAGTTTTCGAAATCACATTGGAGATGGTTTCATGATTACTGAAATAGCACATCCAGCAAGGACTAATCTCCTCCACTGAAATGAATCCAAAAGTAGGTATTTTACATGGCGGATATTAGAAAGAACATACTTGTCCAGGTTCCCGTAATATTGTTCCTAAGGAAATTTCTTACCACACGGGATTTAGAGAGCTTATAGTGAGGACAGCCTTCTACTGCCATCTTTACTTTGTTGTCGATATCACATTGGAGATGGTTGCATGATTACATTCATTGGACATCCCGCAAGGCATTATTTTAGTGAATCTAAATTGAATTCAAATGTAGGTTTCTGAAATTTCTGGTATTAGGAAGACACTTCTTCTGCAGCTTCCTCCAATGCTATTCTTAAGGAAATTTCGTACCACACGGAATTTAGAGTGCATAGAGTGAGGACAGCCTTCTACTGCAATCTTTACAATGTTTCGATATCACATTGGAGATGGTTGCACGATTACTTAAATACCAAAACCTGAAATTCCTTATTCTACTCAACTAAAGTGAAACAAAATGTAGGTTGCTTACACTGCTCATATTAGAAGGAATGTTCTGAAGCTTCCCCTAATGCTATTGCTATGGAAATTTTGTAACAACCGGGATTTAGACTGCATACAGAAAGGACAACATTCTAATGAATGTTGATAGGTTTTCGATAATCACATTGGAGGTTTCTGCATGATTAGTTTAATAGCACATCCAACAAGGTCTTATTCTACTCCAGCATACTGAATCCAAATGTTGGTATCTTACATGGCACATATTGGAAAGAATCTTCTTCTCCAGGCTGCCCTAATATTATTCCTACAAAAATTTCGTACCACCTGGGATTTAGAGTCCATACGTTTATGACAGACTGCTACGTCAATCTTTACTATGTTTTCCATATCACTTTGGAGATGGTAGCATGATTACTTTAATCGGGCATCGTGCAAGGCCTTATTTTCCTGTAACTAAACTGAATTCGAATGTAGGTTTCTTACATTGATGATATTAGAAAGAATCTTCTTCTGCAGCTTCCGGTAATGCTGTCATTAAGGAAATTTCGTACCACATGGGATTTCCCGTGCATAGAGTGAGGACAGACTTCTACTCCAGTCTTTACTATGTTTCGATATCAAATTTAAAATAGTTGAATGATTACTTAAATAGCACATCCAGAAATTCCTAATTCTACTCAACTAAACTAAATCTAAATGTAGGTAGCTTACACTGCTCATATTAGTGGAATTTCCTTCTGAAGCTTCCCCTAATGCTATTGCTATCAAAAATTCGTGCCATATGGGATTTAGAGTCCATACAGTAATGACAGCATGCTACTTCAATCTTTACATAGATATACATGTCACATTGTAGATGCTTCCATGAACACGGAAATATCACAACAAGGAAATCATTTTTTGACCCCTCCAAACTGAATTCAAATGTAGGATTCTTACATTGCTGATATTAGAAAAAAACTTTTTTTGCAGCTTCCCCCAATGCTTTTCTAAGGAAATTTTGTACCACACGGATTTAAAGTGCATAGAATGGGGACAGCCTTCTACTGTATTCTTTCTCTGTTTCGATATCACATTGGAAATGGTTGCATGATTATTTAAATAGGACATCCAGAAATTCCTTATTCTGCTTAACTAAGCTCAATCCAAATGTAGGTTTCTTACACTGCTTATATTAAGTAGAATCTCCTAATGCAGCTTTCCCTAATGCTATTGATAAGGAAATTTCCTTCCACACGGGATTTCGAGTGCATACACAAAGTACAACTTTCTACTGCAGTGTTACAGTTTTCGAAATCACATTGGAGATGGTTTCATGATTACTGAAATAGCACATCCTGCAAGGACTTATTCTCCTCCACTAAACTGAATCCAAATGTAGGTATTTTACATGGCAGATATTAGAAAGAACATACTTCTACAGGCTCCCCTAAAATTATTCCTAAGGAAATTTCTTACCACATGGGATTTACAGAGCATATAGTGAGGACATCCTCCTGCTGCCATCTTTACTATGTTGTCGATATCACATTGGAGATGGTTGCGTGATTACTTTCATTGGATATTCCGCAAGGCATTATTTTAGTGAATCTGAATTGTATTCAAATGTAGGTTTCTGACATTGCTGGTATTAGAAAGAAACTTCTTCTGCATCTTCCTTCAATGCTATTCTTAAGGAAATTTGGGACCACACGGAATTTAGAGTGCATAGAGTGAGGACAGCCTTCTACTGCAATCTTTACAATGTTTCGATATCACATTGGAGATGGTTGCATGATTACTTAAATACCAAATCCTGAAATTCCTTTTCTACTCAACTAAAGTGAATCAAAATGTAGGTTGCTTACACTGCTCATATTAGAATGAATTTTCTTCTGACATTTCCCCTAATGCTATTGCTATGGAAATTTCGTTAAAACCGGGATTTAGACTGCATTAAGAAAGGACAGCTTTCTAATGAATGTTGATATGTTTTCGATAATCAGATTGGATATTTTTGCATGATTAGTTTAATAGCACATCCAACAAGGCCTTATTCTACTCCACCAAACTGAATCCAAATGTAGGTATTTTACATGGCACATATTGTAAAGAATCTTCTTCTCCAGGCTGCCCTAATATTATTCCTACGAATATTTCGTACCACCTGGGATTTAGAGTCCATATATTTATGACAGACATCTACGTCAATCTTTACTATGTTTTCCATATCACTTTGGAGATGGTAGCATGATTACTTTAATCGGGCATCCCGCAACGCCTTATTTTCCTGTAACTAAACTGAATTCGAATGTAGGTTTCCTACATTGATGATATTAGAAAGAATCATCTTCTGCAGCTTCCCGTAATGCTATCATTAAGGAAATTTCATACCACACGGGATTTACCGTGCATAGAGTGAGGACAGACTTCTACTCCAGTCTATACTATGTTTCGATATCAAATTTAAAATAGTTGCATGATTACTTAAATAGCACATCCAGAATTTCCTAATTCTACTCAACTAAACTGAATCTAAATGTAGGTTGCTTACACTGCTCATAATAGTTGGAATTTTCTTCTGAAGCTTCCCCGAATGGTTTTGCTATCTAAAATTCGTGCCATACGGTATTTAGAGTCCATACAGTAATGAAAGCATGCTACTTCAATTTTTACATAGTTATACATGTCACATTGTAGATGCTTCCATGAACACGGAAATACCACAACAAGGAAATCTTTTTTCGACCCCTCCAAACTGAATTCAAATGTAGGATTCTTACATTGCTGATATTAGAAAAAAACTTGTATTGCAGCTTCCCCCAATGCTTTTCTAAGGAAATTTTGTGCCACACGAATTTAAAGTGCAGAGAATGATTACAGCCTTCTACTGCAATCTTTTTCTGTTTCGATATCACTTTGGAAATGGTTGCATGATTACTTAAATAGGACATCCAGAAATTCCTTATTCTGCTTAACTAAGCTCAATGCCAATGTAGGTTTCTTACACTGCTTATATTAAGTAGAATCTCCTAATGCAGCTATCCCTAAAGCTATTGATAAGGAAATTTAGTTCCACAAGGAATTTCGAGTGCATACACAAAGTACAACTTTCTACTGCAGGGTTACAGTTTTCGAAATCACATTGGAGTTGGTTTCATGATTACTGAAATTGCACATCCAGCAAGGACTTATTCTACTCCACCAAACTGAATCCAAATATAGGTATTTTACATAGCGGATATTAGAAAGAACATACTTCTCCAGGCTCCCCTAATATTATTCCTAAGGAAATTTCTTACCACACGGGATTTA